>CAIGQQ010038251.1:4297110-4313627 GCA_903798035.1 Danio albolineatus
CTATCTATCTATCTATCTATCTATCTATCTATCTATCTATCTATCTAGACAACAATGTTTGTCTAGATAGATACATGAAAAGGATGTTTGGATGCATTGAGCAACAGAATTGTCCTCTGAATGTGCGTAATTAGTTAGTGACTATATTTTATTTTTCAGCGCTTGCTCATGATGACGTTAGTTATAACCTTTACCTACGTCTGTGGAAGTTCATTAGGTTTACCGAAGAACGGTGCTTATCTCATCCTCTATATCTCAGCATGCGCTTATCCACATCTACTGTACTGTTCTCACTGAGCACACTGTCATCTGCTTCATTCAGACATGTATTTTCACACTTACCCAGGCTCATTCACAGTCACCAGACCCTTTCACGTCACCAAATATCACAGCTTTTCTTTCCACCGCCACTAGTCACGTCCTGATGTAAAATAAATATGGAAGAAAATGGGAAGAACAGGAATAAAAGTCAAGGGCAAACAGCATGGTTGTCGTCGTAGTTAACTCAGAGCTCTTGATGTGAGATTGGCCATCCATGCACAGCATCTTATTACACATCCGGAGAGTCATTTGTGATGCTCTTTGGGGGATGATGAAAGTCGTGTACACACTGAACTAGAGTGTTTGTTCCATTGGATGCCCGCAGAGACGAGACGAACCAGCAGGAACAATGAAGCTGTGAGACACTACTCCTTCCAGAGCAACTTGACCTCGCAAGGCAGATGGTTCATTATGGTTATAACCCGGAGATTGACATTGGCAGGTAAACAGCAGGCCATCTGAGTAAAGATTTGAGAGCATTGATGCCAGGTATGAGCGGTGACTGTGATGATGTCAAGATTTACACATCGTCGGTTCCATACAGCACACCGGGGGCACTCTAAATTGGATGAATGAGCTGTATATTAAAGACAAAATACAGACTCTTGCAGCCAATATAGGGAAATGAGTGATGTAGAACTATAGCAAGAGTGGCCAGAAATCTAGGTCACAGCAGTGGCTCAACAACAAAATATTAGAGAGAAAAAATGTGTAGGTGGGTTTCTTTTGTTAGAGAACATATAAGTAGTGGTAGGCTGATTCTAGAGACTAATTTAGGCGTTCATCAATGAGGCATTGTGAAGAGTGTTCTTTTAGTTGAGCCAACAGGGCTCTTTGGAAATGCATTCTTCAGCCAATATCTGTGAGAAAGCTCAAATATACTTTAACATACACTTCACTACAGCTTCTAGGTAAAATTAACACTATGGAACAGTAGTGCAACATTGTTTTCCTTCTCATCTCATTAAAAGTAATGATATTGAGAAGGACAGATTGTTGATTATTTTCATGCAATTCTTTGCACAACACCAAAATATATACCATAATAAATACTAAGATTTGTAATTAATTTTGTTTGCCTCATCAATCTGGGCAACTTTTGGATTTGTGATGCAGAGCTCTCGTCCAGTGAGGCATGGTTCCAAAAAAAGAGATAAAAGCAATGTAAAATCAGTGTAAAACTGTTTGCTTTTAAGAATAATGCTTGGATTTGAGCGGCACGGTGGCTCAGTGGTTAGGTCACTGGTTTAAGTCCCTGCTGGTCCAGTTGGGGTTTTTGTGTGGAGTATGCATGTTCTCCCCGTGTTCGCGTGGATTTCCTCCGGGTGCTGTGATTTCCCCCACAGTCCAAAGATATGCGCTATAGGTGCATTGGCTGTAGTGTATGAGTGTGTTTGTGAATGTGAGAGTGTATGGGTGTTTCCCGGTACTGCGTTGCGGCTGGAAGGGCATCTGCTGCATAAAACATATACTGGAATAGTTGGGGGATTATTCCACTGTGGCGACCTCTGATAAATAAGTGACTAAGCCGAAGGAAAATGAATGAATGAAAGGTTGGATTTGGGCAAGGGATTTGGTCAGTGGTCTGCTAGGTGATGTTTACGACAAACCTCGCCTTCTCATAGACGTAAACAAGAAAGGTATGTATCTGAAACATGCAACAGAGCATACCCTAAGTGACATATTTCAGATTCGCAGATGTGTACATTGCACCCACTTGTGGATTTGTTATCTGTAACCTGCAACTTTGACATTACACTAAAATGTTGGCTTATATGCACATTTCCAATAAGCTGGGCTGAATTAACCTGGTGTTGGAATATGAAAAAACAATAAACCTGAGAAATTTCTGTCTCTTTATTCCTTTAAAGATTAAAGATTCAAAAAGGTCATAGAGGTTTCATAGCAGTAATCAAATTGTCAAATCCAAATCCAACAGATTTCCAACTAGCAAACTCACAGTCATTCAATTTATGTGAACTAGATAAACTAAACTGGCTGTTATGCACTGGAAAAAATTATTCATTGTATTTAAGCATTTTTAGGTAAGTGGTTGTAAACTATTTAAAAGGGCTGAATTTAAATTTAGTAATGTTTAACTTCATTTGTTGTGAAAGTAATTGTACTGTAGTTAGTGTACTCACTGGCCTGAATTGTGACCACATATAACATATGAAAGAGTAATTGGTGGTTCATTCTACTCTGGTGACCTCTTATAAATCAGGGACGAAGGAAAGTGATTGAGTGTTTCATGAACTTACCATTTAATGTTTGGTATGAAAGATGAAGTACATAAAGGCTGATATGATTGTAAAAAGTAGCATAAATACATGCAGATGTGAATCAGTTTTCATTTAGTATCTGTTTATATATTTTATTTACATTGTCCTTATATCTATGACATATGTGACATACTATTATATACAAAATTATTAAGTATAATTATATTAATACACTATATAATATGTCGTTAAACGTATTATTTTGCATCCAAACTCAGTACTCTATACTGTATGTTATATCTATACACTGCTACCATTATCTGGTTGACGTTTTGCGCAAAGTTGCCCATTTGCATTAATTTCATAAACACAGTTTAATCAAAGAAATTGGTTGACAAAAATTCCTAGAGAGCAAGTTAAAGGCATTTGTATATATTCAGCTAACTGTTATGAATTGAGTATCTGCCATTTCTCCCTCCATCTCAGTATGTCAGTCTGCCTGTGTGTGTGTGAGTATGTGTGTGTATGTAGGGGCAGGGAGGGAGACTCTCTGACTCACTCCTGACTCATACTCTCCTCCCCAGGGCATCACGGGAGGAAGCTCAATCCCCCCTTCCCAACAAACAACCTCACCCACAAACACACACACAAAAAGAGAGAGAGAGAGAGAGAGAGAGAGAGAGAGAGAGAGAGAGACCCCCACACACGTTTTTAATAGTCAAAATATATGAAATATTTAAAAATGTATTCAAAACATTTGATTGCAATGTTCAGTTTTACAAGTATAGATCAGATCGAACACAGAATCACAAAAAACCCATTAGAAACATTGTAATTAATTAGGGTAGAATATGTTAATCAACACACACATACCTGAACCTACTGTAAACACACACTCACAGCCTGATCAGAATTCCAGCAGCAGCGTGTGTTATAAATGGGGAATCCCTATTGGCAAAGACACAATCAGGTGACCTGCTGCCATCGCAACAGCCGCCCGCTGCCTGTCTCTGAGGAGCTCAGAGAGAGAGAGAGAGAGAGAGAAAGACTCCCCACTGAAGCTTGCATGAATGAAACACTGGCACGACTCATCCGGCATCTGATTTTCAGAGGTCCAGGTGCTCTTAAAGCTTAATGCTGATTTCCTGACATTTCATTTGCATAAAAGCAATGACATCCTGAGATATGGCAGTTAGGGATGATAATTTGGTGTTATCAAACACATAAAATGTAATAAATAAACCCTTTCTACAGCTAAAAACATAAATAAACTAAAGTGTAATTATGTGCTCTGATCTATGGGGACAATGTACTATAAATTTCAGAGAAATTCAACTATTATTTTGTAGTTCTTTTGAACTGACAGCGTTTTAAAAAGTCTCACTCATAAGATGCAACATCACCAGCTAAGAAAATATAAGGGTTCTTTCTGGATCTATATTTTACTAGTTTAAGCAGTGATCCAGCCTCTTCACATGTGTTTATCACTCCACCAGCAGTGATTGCCAAGTGAGATTGCAAATGTGTGGTTTATATAAATGGATAAGGACTATTTGAAAATGTGTTTAATGTCTGATTTCAGGGATGTGGTTTTTGATTGCATTGGCGGTTTTTGTCCTCTCTATGACCACAAACACTCTAACACACCTTTGACGGCTAATTATGAGGAGTCTGATAAATGTCTTTATAATTGTTTTAACTGTGAAATATAATTTATTTTAGGTATATCCAAAGGCAATATTTGGATAATTTGTTATATTTTCCAGAGGAAATATATTTTATTGCAATTTCTAAGTTTAACAACTTTGGAATTAGCAACGCCTTTTGCTGTTTAGATGGTCAAATGCAGATATGAATCCATGGAAGGAAATAGTTCATCACACAAAATGATTTTTGAGACAAATGTGCATTCTTATCATAAATAGGCATAAATTATATTTATATAATTCCATGTTATTTAATTATTCCATGGTATTACACATGCTGTAGTACCACTCTAAAGAGATATCTGAGATCGTTCTCTGGCATGGAACTATTTATATCAACACAGGTTCGTTGTGAAATCGTACCCCCGTGTATATTTCTGGAGAGTGTGAATTATGTAACAAGAGCCCCGTATGGCTGCATTTTGTCTATGAGGCAGTATAACACTGTTGGCTTTTGTTTCTTTTCGTGCTACCAGCTGACCGCTTCCCTCCACGTGAAGCTTTTCTGCTGTTCCCAGTTTGCACAGTAGCACATCACACATGTTGGCGGACTTGAGACATAGAGAGGAGTTGACCGTGACGACAGATAACAGGTTAACATAAAACCAAAAATTAAAAGAAACAAGTAAATAATAGGGCGAGAACGTGGTAAGATCTAAAAACGTGGTAAAAATAAGGTCGCCACGAGCAATCTTTTTCTGGATTGCTTTTTGAAAATACTGTCGGTGGGTTTAGGGAAGGGGGTGATCAGGTCAATTGGTGCTTTTTAAAACACTATCAGTTGGATTTAAAGAAGGGGGTGGCTGCGGTTATCGGTCATTCCAGCCTGATCTCACGAGAAAACGTAAGCATTTTATGTTTTGCTAGTTTAGTGGCTTATTCGTACAAATTCTTACGAGTTCAGTCATACAAAAATGTACGTTTTAAAAAAGGAGGCGTGGCACCCAACCCCACCCCTAAACCCAAATCGTACTAAATTGTACTAATTAGATCGTACGAATTCATACGAATTAGCCCGTGAGATAGCGTTGGTCATTCAGTGAGTCAGTCAGTCGACAGCAGCCCCTGGTATATTTACACGAGAACAGCAGGTGCGAATGGCACTCGCTCAAGATCTGAAAAAGCGCACACACGGACACAAGCATACACAGGACTTATTTTGCGCTGACCAGATATGAATACAGGGGTATGTATTAATAATGCACCTAGGTTGATTTATACAGTATGTAAGATGTGCTGGCAATATTTCAATGTGTTGATTATTGTTATGATTACACATACATACATACATACATACAGTCTTAAAATGCAGAAAAATAGTGACATGACATAACTTTTTTCATGTTACACCTTTTTTTTTCGTTTTTTATTTTAATTTTTTTGTGCCATAATAATATAAAGTGCAAATTCATAATATTGACAAAAATATTCACATTTTTTTGTTAAGCAATATTACTCTAAAGATTTAACTCACATTACGCTGCATAAAATGATGACATCAGTTCATCAGAGCTATAAATGAACCATGTTCTAAAATGCATTAACTGGTAACACAGCCTTAATGCAACTCAGGATAGACGTGAACAGATCAGTAAAAGCCACTCAGCATTATGGCAGAGGAGAGTCTGTCAATCAAAGGCTGAGTAAAGTAATTCATGAGTGCATGACTCAGAGGTTTTCTAAAAAAAAGTACACCTGAATTAATAAAAAACTCTTTTCTGAAACCGAAATCCCAAAGTTACATTTCAAAGCATGATGGGAGATTTAAAGCAGGTGTGCTGTTTTTGTTAATTGCTTGTCGAATGACACAGGATGTTCATTTTTCAGACCGACCAGAAGAAAGTGTGTTAAATGAGTGTAAACAGCGTATGTTTGGATGTTATATCACAACACATCTGCTCAACAGCTGAAAAGAAACCACCAGAGAAAGCAAATTAGTCTTTAGCCATTTTACTGGTGCTGAAAATAAAAGACAATCCACTGCACATGGAGAGTAAATATTCTTGTTAATAATGTTAATACTTGTTAATAAGAATAATCAGACTATCATTAATGTAAAGTAGTACATTACAAATACTTAAAAGACTGTAATTGGTTTTTTTTTTCAGGAGTTGTTGTTTACTAAATAGTTTTAAAAATATGTACCAATCTATTTTATATTGAAATTGCCGTGGGTAATTTACTAATTTACTTCCTAATATTTAAAAATAAATAGAAAAAATTACTTTGAATCATATTAACTAGTGAAGTCAAACTTTTTTATTAAATAAAAGTTTTTTTTTAATTAAATAACTTATTGCAATAAAAACATAATCACATTTATAACACAGTGGAGCTTAGTGCTGAATACACCGTTCAGGCAGAATCTGCTGTTGCCTTGATTTGCTCACCAAAAGTCTCTGTATCGTCCTCTATTCATCAGGTGACACTATGTACAATTTAGATTACAGCATTTAAAATGAAACATTCAATTTCAGTTAGCTTTTTTGTGGCTTAACAGTTAAACAAACAAAAAAAAAGGTTACATTAAATTTGAAACAACAATCTATAAACCATCCCCACAATTCTTCTTCTCTTCTCAGATGAGATGGTGGGCCAAATGAAAGGTTACCATGGACCAACTTTGACCCAGAGGCCCAATTTTGGGCATCTCTGGCCTAGAGCCCCAGTATCTTTTAAAAGTACTTAATTATTATTATTATTATTTTAACATTACATTATGAACATTTTCCCAGAGATGGGTTGTGGCTGGAAGGGCATCCGCTGCGTAAAACAAATGCCGGATAAGTTGGCGGTTTATTCCGCTGTGGCGACCCCGGATTAATAAAGGGACTAAGCCGAAAAGAAAATGAATGAATGAATGAATTATGAACATTATGAATTGTTTCACAATTATCACCTTTATTTTTTTGCTGTGATCAGGTGGAACCCCTTTGCTGTATTGTAACTGGAAGTTTAAACCACTGAGAACCATACCAAGTCCATTATAGGGAGAAAATTCCTTCGCTGACATGAGCATCTTGGATGACAAGTGGGTGAGCAAATTACCAGGAAATTAGTATTCTGGAAATGAACTACTCCTTTTAATTTGCTAATGACAATATTCCTGATAGTATCTGATGATTCATTCCTGCAATTTACAGTAATGAACACGGAATTAGCAATGCACACTTGTTTAATCAATCTGCAGTCCGAATGCAATCTTTGCTACACAGAGGTAAGGGAAAAAAAGCTGGTGTCCAGTAGGGTGAGTCACCAGCCTCTGTATGATTTAAAGTGTCACGTGATCCTCTACCGCCTCTTTCTGCCAGAGCTTGTAATCTTAGAGAGAAGCACGTAAATGACGGAGTGAATCATCCAATATTTGGATTTTATCATCAGACTGTAGAGCGAGCGCTGCTCACAGTGAGGATGCTGAATATTATTTCCTGTTTTTTCTTGCTTTACCACTTCATGTGGAAAAAAAATCAGTACTCAGACCTTCAAAATCAAGGTCATATCGAGGTTTCTAGATCAGCCACGGATAAAGAAAGCAGGCTCGTTTAGTAAATCCAGCAAACACCTTGGGAATTATAAAGCTTTATCTGCATTCTGAAGGGGTTTGCGATATTAAGCTTTAAAGATTTGCATTCCATATTGTAAAAATTATATTGCAAATGACAGAGATGCTAAATGTATTTTTTTTAACATAATACAAATTTTGGCATGTAAACTTCTGACTTCAGCTGTAATTAAAATTATTCCACAGTTAAAATTTTTTAAATAATTGCAGCTATGCAATGAATCAGTTTTCGCTAACAATAAAAAACTATAATATTTCATCTCACATCGATGTCATAAAATGCCTCTAAAGTGTCAAATTGAGACGTTTTTTTTTTCCAAATAAGCGAGATGCTTATTAACTCCACAGTAAAACATGTAGATCATCTCCATAGGGATGGATGAATATGTGCTGCGTCTGTTATAGTTTAGCTTGTTATCTGAAAATGCAAAATTTTAACACTGCTAGTTGCACAGAATTTAAACTTGGACTTAAAGGATTAGTTCATCCAAAACTAAAAAAAAAATCTGTCATAATTTATTCACACTTCACTTGTCACAAACCTGTTGAGTTTCTTTTTTTTATTTTTGTTTTTATTTGACAGGACAGGACAGCACAATGAACAAGGAGAGAGAGTTGGACAGAATCCGGAAAGGTTCACGAGCCGGGATATGAACTCGGGATGCCCAGAGGACTGTTTTTATTCTGCTAAACACAAATACAGACATGAAGAGTTAATCTGAAGAAAGCTGAAAACTCGTAACCAACGACTTCCTTAGTATTTGTTTATCATAGGTTGGGCACAAAAAAGAAACCCATAAAGTTTTGGAGGGTGAGTAGTGCTGATGATACCAGGGCAACTTTTTGAGTGATGTTGCTGGGCAATTTGGGTAAATTATGCCATAAATGGGCAACCAGGAGGAACATGGGGTAACTAATTAGGTCAATGGGTTACAGATACAGTATCTTTTCCCATTCTAGTAGAATAGTAGCCACGCAATATCGCTTTACAAAACTCTCTGCCAACATTGTCCAAAAAAATTGCCCTGTGTATCATCAGCATAAATATTTTTGTGTGAACTGTCTCTTAAATACTCGATGAGCTCGATTGGTCCCCCTTGTCTGCAGTGCTGATTTGCTTATGAAACGGACCTTATAGAACCAATGACTTTCATTCATTCGTTCATTCATTTTCTTTTTGGCTTAGTCCCTTTATTAATCTGGGTTCGCCACAGCGGAATCAACCGCCAACTTATCAGCAAGTTTTACACAGTGGATGCCCTTCCAGCCGCAACCCATCATTGGGAAACACCACACACACTCATTCACACACATACACTAGGGACAATTAAGCTCACCCAGTTCACATATAGCGCATGTCTTTGCACTTGTGGGGGAAACCGGAGCACCCGGAGGAAACCCACACAAACACGGGGAGAACATGCAAACTCCACACAGAAATGCCAACTGACCCAGCCGAGGCTCGAGCCAGCGACCTTCTTGCTCTAAGGCAAAAGCGATACCCACTACGCCACCATGCTGCCAACCAATGACATTGACACTTCTAAATATATACAACATTTTAAATATCACACAACATCAATATGTTGTCAGAAAATAAGAACATTAGTTAAAACTAAATTTTACAAAAAATATCAAGCAGAATCCTATCATTCCTAGTTGACTATACTTTGCAGAATAACCACACAGGTATGATTTCATGACACCGGGGATTAGTCAAGTACCCTATTTAGCAGCTCTCCGTGACTAAGACCAGATGACCAGAAAATAAAGAGAGAGGGAGATACCTAATGAATAAGTGTATTTATGTAAAGCATTATCCGCTGTGGCTGGTAAAAAGCTGAGGCTCGTCCTGGAAGTGCTCAGCCACTCTAAATGCAATGCATCTCAAAAAGCTTCAAACCACTTATGGCTTTTATCGCAGAGGCAGTACCAGAGGGACCCGAGACTTAACTGCTCTGTTCAGACGCTTCCGGAAGTTTAAAAGCAACACATTTCCTGCCTTAAGTGGCCATTTCTCTGAAGATCTGGTGCTGCAGTTTGGCAGGCCTTTAAAATTCTGAATCTGATTCTAAATTTAAACTGAATTTGTATTGAGGGAGCTTACAGGATGCTGGATTGTACTTTAAATGGAAGAAACTGAATTGAAGTGATAATATGAGATACGAATATAATGTACAAGGCTGGATATGTTACTTAGAAATTGTAAACACAAATTCCAAAATGTAAATTGTTGTTGGTGACATTATTAAAATGATAAATCTGGAAATATTTTATTGGTTTGCCTGTATGTAATATAAACATCAGAGAACCATGAGCATACTGTAAAAATTAGTTGAAATAGTTTTTAATATACGTATGTTATAGTATAGTAGTTTAATATATTCCAATTACAAGTACATTTTTAATCAGTTGCCGTTGAATGCTTGATGCAGATGTTGAAGTCAATGCAAATGCATGAACAGAGGCAAATTTCCTGCAAATCTGCGACACACGCAAGCGACACGTGCGAGCGTTTGCCGTGAAAGCTTGGAATTCACCTCAATTGCATCTTTTTCAGAAGTTTAAAAATTTTCATTTTAAAAAAATAGTGAGCATGTGATGCAATACTCCATCTGGATGAACTCTCCAGGGTGTGCAATTAATTTAATACAAATACAGTTAAATTAGTTCCATGCAGGTCTTTGAGATCTTACAAATGTAAAAAAATCTATTCAAAACAAAACAGAATACTCTAAATGAGATGCTTAAGAAATTAGGGAAAATAAGTTAATTTTACAGTACGCTCATGGTTCTCTGATGATCATATTACATAGAGGCAAACAAATAAAATATTTCCAGATTTATCATTTGAATAATGTTTCCAACAACAATTAACATTATGGAACGCAACTTTTTGTCACAATTCATGCCATTACCAAAACAATTTTTAGCTTTAAACTGTTAATTAGCTGCTTATTTTTACAGTAGTTGTGGTTAGGTATTGGGTAGAATTTGGGATGTAAAGTAAGACCACACCCATACATAACTACTAATATACTGTTAATATCTTAACAATAGGCAGGTAATAAGCCAGTATTTATTAGCCTGAATTGTACTTTAAACTTGTGCAGCTGAAATTAGTACTATGCGCAGAAGCTTTTTGAGAACAAAATCTTGACGAAAGTCTTGAAATAGTGAGATAATCATATATAAGTACAATAATTGACACTGGTGAATTTAATTATTTGAAAAAAATAGACAACTGAGGTATAACAGACTCAATGTGAAGCTACCCCACACTCAGAAATAAAGGTACACGAGCTGTCACTTTTCAAAAGGTACACATTTGTACCTAGAGGGTCCATATTAATACCTCAAGGGTACATATTAGTACCTTTCATTCATTCATTCATTTTCTTTTCGGCTTAGTCCCTTTATTAATCCGGGGTCGCCACAGCGGAATAAACCGCCAACTTATACAGCATTTGTTTTACGCAGCGGATGCCCTTCCAGCCACAACCCATCTCTGGGAAACACATCCATACTTTCTCATTCACACACATACACTACGGACAATTTAGCTTACCCAATTCACCTGTACCGCATGTCTTTGGACTGTGGGGGAAACCGGAGCACCCGGAGGAAACCCACGCAACCACGGGGAGAACATGCAAACTCCACACAGAAATGCCAACTGGCCCAGCCGGGGATCGAACCAGCGACCTTCTTGCTGTGAGGCGAACGTGCTAACCACTCGGCCACCGTGGCGCCATATTAGTACCTAAAAAGTACAAAAGTGTTCCTCTTAACATTTTTAGGTACCAATATATACTTTTGAGGTACCAATATGTACCCTTTAAGTACAAATGTGTACCTTTTGAAAAGGTACCACCCCTGTGACAGCTGAGAGTGCAGGTGTGCATTATTTTTCCAATAATTCAATGGCATCAATTACTCCTTACTCAATCAATATTAGAAAGTCCACCAACAGAAATGAAAGAAAACAAATCCCTTTACATTTTATGCAGATTTTATATGTTAGTGTCATTCTATATGCCACCAGCAGAAATTAAATATAAATATTTATAAAAGCCAGCATTTAACTACTATCTCTCTCTACTTTGTCTTCATCAACTGACAGATAGGAGTTTGTTCACCCATGGGGCTGTTCTCTCTCTCTCTTTCCTAAATGAAATGCTGTCTCTGATCTGTCATTGCCAGGCGGATGAATTTGTAACAGTACGTGTTGCTGAAACTGGGACTGCCTTCCCGCTCATCATGACCTCCATTCACTGTCCCAGCATGCACTGCAGCAGCAGACTGCATCAATGAGCTTTCACAAACACCACATGCACTGTGAGTCTGAAAGCAATCTTAAAACACATCAGAAGGAAGCCATGGTTCTTTATCAAGAATTAGCTGCTTCTTAACGAAATACAACATGTGTTTGTTTTCCCATAGATACATTTTTGCATCATTTTTTAGAAGAATTATTTACATAAAAATCAGTGTTTGGTAGATCACTTACAAACTGTAGTCAATTGCAGAGTACCAATTAGATGACAAAAATATTTTTATTAATAATTTTAATCATTTTTAAAGTTTGTTTGATTGTTTTTCATTACTTTTGATTTTGTTTTAAATTGGATTCTTTTGTCATAAATATGTGCATAATGTCAAAGGTATTTGTTTTCTTTAGATAATGACAAGGTGTACAAACAAGCTACACTGTTCCTTAAAAAAAAAAAAAAACTAAGACAATTTGCTTCAACAGATAATGTGATTTGATAGCTGTACTAACCATTGGACCAATACATGCACACTATTTCAAATATTAGTTTAGTTGTGTTGAAATGCCTAAGGCTCAGTGGTTAGCACTGTCGCCTCACAGCAAGAGGGTCGCTGGTTTGAGTCCCAGCTGTGCCAGTTGGCATTTAGGTGTGGAGTTTGCATGTTCTCCCCATGTTGGCCTGGGTTTCTTCAGGATGCTTCGGAGGTGCTTCCCCCACGGTTCAAAAACATGAGCTTTAGGTGAATTGAATTAACTAAACTGTCCGGGGTGTATGTGTGTGAATGTGAAAGTTTATAGGAGTTTCCCAGTACTGGGTTGCAGCTGGAAGGGCATCCGCTGTGTAAAACATATGTTGGATAAGTTAGCGGTTCATTCCAATGTGGTGACCCCTGATGAATAAAGGGGCTAAGCTAAGGGAAAAGTAATGAATGAAATGCCTAAGCCAAAGTCTTTCATCTGAACCAAAATTACATAATGAATATGGGTCTCATCCACTATTCACAGATTTTACACTTATGCAATATTTTTTTTGTGTTTAAATTAAAAAAATTTAGAAACAAAACTATATGCAGCTGTCAAACCTAAACTGCTTGTTGAGCGTTTTCAAGCGTCAAAAGGAACAATAAAACAATCACTATTAACACTGTAAAAAAAATTAGTTCTTACTCAGTAATTTTGTCCTTTTTTCATTCAAATTTTTAAAACATTTCGACAACATGTCACATTTGCATGAGAAACTAAGGTCACAGTTTATTTTGATGGTTCGTTTGTTGAGTTTAGGTTACATTACAACTAATTCTCATTAGATTATAAGTAGACTGTTAGGTTGGGGTTAGGGTTAGGGTTAGTGTAAGTTGACTTGTACTTGCAAAGTTTCTTATAGTCAGTTAAATGTCTGTTGAATATCAGTATCAACAGATATTAAGTAGACAGTCTACTAATACTCAAATGGACCATTGAAATAAAGTGTTACTGAAACTAATTTAAGATCTTGTTTAACTTAACTTGTTTCAATCACAAAACTAATTTAAATTTTCAGAATTTATTTTTTTATTCCAAAGATGAATGAATTTGTAAATGTGTTTTGAGAAATTAATTCAACTTTATTTAACTTTTTTTTGTGTGAAAGCAGCATAAAAATGATCATTTTTAGTCAAATTATGAACAATGTAACTACGTCTTTAAAATCTACACAGTAGTAGCTGTACACTGATTATGTGTTAATACCATCAAGACCCGCGACGAGACGGTTCCAAGGTTCCATAATCCTGGACCACACTGTATCCTGGGCAGATGCTTTGTGCTTGGCGGAGTAGCAAGCATGAGACTGATTCCTGTGACCCTCCAAGGACAGACGAGCCTCGAGTTCTCCAGCCTCCGGCGCCTAGACTGCAGCTAGAGCTGCGCAACAATGGATTACTCTTCAGTGTTTGGAATCTAAGTAGTGAATATTAAACAACACAGAACTGAACTGAACTCCAACACTAATAACTGGACTGACACTGTTTCAATTTACTATAACCTTCTATGTGAAGCTGCTTTGACACAATCTACATTGTAAAAGCACTACTCTATCATTATGACATTAAAGAACTATTTTCTCTCTCTCTTTCTCTTGCTGGACGGATGGACAGAGGTGCAACCACTGGCTGTTTTGGTCAGCGTCACACTGTTGTTTTGATCTACATGTAGACACCAGTCCATAGCCCAACTACACGCTGTCAGTTAATATGAAGCCATGCCAGCCATGATTAGAGCTGAGACGACGCGTCAGAGGCTGATGAGATCAGCACTGGATGGGCAGAGAGTCCAGAGGAAGGATGACGTGTGGTTTGCCAGCTCATACCTCAGGGGAGCCTGTCACCCTCCTGTCCTCAAACAAGCCACTGGCAGTGTCTGTTGTGGGACGCCTTACTGTCACACAGGCCGCACTCACAGACACACTTGCTGATTTGTACTAAAGGAGACGAGGCTGACTCAGAGGTATATGTGTGTGTTTGTTTGTTTTATTTTTTGGCTTGAAAACACTCGGATGTGAGCGTATGGAAGACAATTTCGACTATATAAAAAGTTAATGACTTCATATAAACTTACAATAAGCTTTTTTAAAACTTTAATATACATACTGAGATAAAAGTCCAAATTATAACATACTGTTGAAAATCTAAAAGTCTAAATTATGAGATCAAAATTCTAATTTATGACCGACGCAAGTCAAAAATATAAGATAAAAATAACATTATGAGAAAAAAATTGAATTGACTTAATAAAAAGTTAAAATTATGATGTAAATTGTCAAATTTTTACATAAAAAGCAGACATTATAAGATAAAAGCCAAAGTTATGAGATAAAAAGTAGATTTTTTTGTAATTTTTGAGTCATATTTATTCATTCATTTTCCTTCAGCTTAGTCCCTATTTATCAGGAGTCACCACAGTGGAAAGAACCGCCAAATACTTACGCAGACAATGTCCTTCCAGCACAGTGTGGGGAAACAAAAGTCATATTCATGAGTAAAAAACAAAATTTGGCATTAAAAGTTACAATTTCGATGTAAAATCATGAATTATGAGATAATGTCTAAATTATGAGATACAAAAATGACAAATTTTTTGACAGACATAAGTCAGTTATGAGATAAAATTTTTAATTATGATTTTTAAGTCATTTGACTTTTTAAAGTCTGCATTTCATCTTTAAAACAAATGCTACAGGGCAGTATGACAACGTTTTATGACACTTTTCACGCTAGCAGCAGATCGTTACCTCCGTATTGATGACTTTCCTGCTTTAACCAGTTTGTCCAGTGCTCGTAGCTTGAGACGTAGAGAGGAGTTAACTGCGACAACCGGGTTTGAGACCGGCGAAGAACGGTTCCAGAGAGCAGGTGAAACAAAAAGTAAAAAAATAAACTAAAGCAAAAAATAAATAAACCAATAAATTGGGTCAATTTGTGCTTTTAAAAAGACTATTGGTTGTGTTTAGGAAAGGGGTGGATGGGTGTATCAGTCGGTTGGTCAGTCAGTCAGTCAATTAGTCAGTCAGTCAGTTGGCAGCGGCCTCTGGTGGATTTTATGTGAGAAGAGCAGGTGTGAATTGCACTCGTGAGAGAAATTTGAGATCTAAAAAAGCTTACACAGCGGCCTCTGTTGGATTCGCAAAAACTGCAAAAGACATACCTCCTGGGATGTATTTGGCTCTCTCTAGAAATATAAAGGGTTACGTTTTCAGAATAAGCCTGGGTTGAAATTATGACTTACAGTTTTGAATGACCAGTGTTATTTCACTATTTCATGCATCATTATTTTCGTTCTTTTTATTGTGTTATTGTTGTAGTTATTCCAAATATTGCAAATGTTTTCACGTGTGAGTGATTCATTCTGAGTCGTGAACCATTTCAGAACATTTTTCTAACCCCCCTCACCAATTCAAGAAAGAATTAACTGACAACATGCTAAACCATTCCTTGTTTCCAATCAGGTTTACCAAACACAGACTAAAACTGTGTATAGACTGAACTGAGACACATTATTTCATCACAATATTTCAGCAGTCGTGTTATATGTCCAATACTTATTTAAGAGAACCAGCAACTCATTCTGAACGTTTGACAAATGAAAATATAGCACACACAACTTCATCGCTGAAATACTATTATGACGAAATGTGTCTCAAGTTGCTATAATCTAAACAAACTTTTAGACTGTAGGAAAACCTGTTTGGAAACAAACACCATTTTTAGCTCTTCCGTTCCGTGTCTCTGTAATTTACAAAGCTGCCACCTAGAATGACACAAAAATTGGCCAGTCAGTAATTTTAGAACTTTGTCATCCTTTACACTAGTTACTGGAAAATTATGAATAAAACAATGGGTAAGCAGGCATGCATAATGAACTTCCCACATGAACAGAACTGAATGGAACCTTGTGCT
>CAIGQQ010038251.1:4314027-4339459 GCA_903798035.1 Danio albolineatus
TAGGCCAGTGGAATTACATCTGAAGTCATTTTATATATAAAGGGCAGCAAATAAAAAGCAAGAAAAAACTGAACCTGCAAAACTGGGAACTGAAATCATTTACCACCAACATTTTGGCAAAACTTAAAACATTGCTCTAGGTTTCATTTCACATTTCAAATGACAGGTCCAATAGAGGGCGCTGTCTAAATTTTTACAAATCTGAAGTACGTGCCTTGGGGTATGTTTTGTTATACATTTTAGAAACATGTCCTACTTTTACATGTCCACAAGAAAGTGTGACTTGTCTGAAAGATCAGCTAGCGAACCACTGACCTAAACACTTCTTTAAACCATAGTTTTCGCTTGATTTTACGTTGTACAAGTGCTCTGCATCACAAGTTCAACACTGTACAAAGTAAGCTATTGTAAACTGAGTAAACTGACCAGAAAAGTTTTCCATATGTAGATAGATAGGTTTAGACTTATTCGATTGCACTGTAGAACAAAAATGATTGATTTTATTTTATTTTTACATTTTTGCATATATGAGGGAAATACTTCACTATGGATGTGATAGATGTGAAATTGCCACTGTGTGACTTTGGTAAATCAAATATAAATGTTTAAAAACATTGACAGAGACATTTTTGAGGGTTTTTGCAGTGCTATAAAACACAAGCCTACACAAGAAAAACTTTTTCGCTATTTTAGAAAAAAATTTATTCTTTTCATGACTAGGTTGACTTTTGTATGGAATTGTATGGAATTGCTCAGGTTTTTTTTCACATAGTTTTATTTAGAACCACATTTTGGTGAAGAATACGTGCTATGCTTTAAAGCTTCTTTAGATGAGGTGCTTTCTTATTTCCCGCTCTTTTGTTTTTCAAATTTGTAACTGACAAAGCACCTGCTGCTCGTTACTGGTTTCTGGAGCTCAACCTGCCTTAAACCTGGTTTCTGGAGCTCAACCTGCCTCAAACCTGGTTTCTGGAGCTCAAAGACTGTCAGCGCTCTCTCAACAGGTCAATTCATTCTTTCTTAAATCTTTTATACATTTTTATTTTTTATATCTAACTTGTCTCTTACCAATCATGTTTGGTTTTCTTCATGTTTTTAGTTTAACAGAACATGTGTAAACTGCTCAGTTCAGATGAGGATTATGTCTTCTTTACTGGGTAAGTACAGAGATGTTATTTTGATTTTTCATTACTTGGGTTTGTGCATAAGTTACAAAAAATATAAAAGATACCCCATAAGTACACTTTTTAAACACATATCAGTTGTATCACATACAGTCTATTTTCTGCTTTACTTCCATAATTACAAACTTGTTCCTAAACAAATGTGACAAATTTTTCGGATGCTGTGATAACATCTGCGGTGAGAAATTATTTCTAATATTGATAAAATAAATACTCTTACTATTGATATTAATAATACTATATATGATAATATCAAAAATATTTTAAGGCCCTAAATAGCACTTTCAAACATGTTCTTTTTTTTTTTTTTTTTTGGAACCCAATAAAAAGGGTTCTATTTAGCAACAAAAAAGATTTAGTTATTGCTAAAGGTGCAGTGTGTTAATTTGACGCCCAGTGGTTGAACTAGGTATTGTATCCTGGATCAAAACAAATGAAAGAGCAGGTTGCCAGATTGAGGACCAACAGCGACACTATCGAGCCTAAGGGCTGATTTAAACCGTGTTCTAAATAAAAGCAACGGCACGCAATAGAAGGAATATTTTACTGTATTAAAAGGAGTTTTTGATCTAACCAACACCTCGAATTAATATATTAGAAACAGCTTCTATTTCTCACAGGTAAACAGGAGGATAAACTGATCACATCAAGTACACCTCATGTGCTTCATCTAGTGTTAAATGCTAATAATGTGAGGTTGAATGCCATTTTATATGACATTTATTGCCATACTACTAAAAGCAGCAGCAGACAGTTCACTTTAGATCTTGAAAATGAAATAAATTGTTTGAAATTGGTCTTTAGAACTGTGACTCACCATCAGTGATTCAGCATGTACATTTAATAATGTTAAAGAGGTTTAATATGTATTAATTAGATTATAAACCTTACCATTTCGTGAGAGAGTGTATATTCTGTTCTTCTAAATGGCTGTATTTAAATTTCTGTCGTGTTTTGTCTGGTGAAACAACCAAATTCCTTATCACTGCAAATCTTTTCACGTAACATGTTGTTAGGAAATGAGGTTACAATGTAACCTGCTCACCTATTGTTTACGCTCGTAATATTTATATTATTTGTTAATTAATAATCTCATGTGGAACTCTTTATCTGCATCTCATTTCGGAGTCTGCTACTGTCCACTGGGGGTCGCATTTCGATCACGGATGCATGCTTTGACAGCCTTTATGACTGAATAAATGAAATATGTGTGTGCGTGCGTGCGTGCGTTTGTGTGTGTGTGTGTTTCCCAGTACTGGGTTTCAGCTGGAAGGGCATCCGCTATGTAAAACATATGCCAGAATAGTTGGTGGTTCATTCTGCAGTCATTCGGTGGTGACCCCTGATAAATAAAGGGACTAAGCTGAAGAAAGAAAAAAAAGAATGAAATGAGAAAGTGAGAAAAGGATGACAGAATTGCCATATTTTCCTGAACTAGTGAACTATCTCTTTAACAACTACTGAACTTCTACACGATCAATGCCTGATTCACGAAACAACAATTATTGTTGTTATAATCACCTTGCAGTAAATCGTTTGCATCTGTTGTCAAAATAATTTTTTTTATTTCACAGGATGTGATATGGGTTTAAATTCAAGAATAGCTGAAGCTGATTTAAAAACCTTCTTGTAAAGCTGAAGAGTGCTTTATACTTGCAAAATCACAAAAGTTCTTGGATTTTATTTGTGATTTATATAACTGTACAGTAGGTCTTAATTTCCTCTTTCACCAGAAAAACAACCAGGCCGCCGCACATATAGAGACCACAGGCATTTTCATGCATTGTAAAACATTTGTAATTCCTTTTAACAAGGACAGCTATGCAATTATTGGGTCGTTAAATCCAGTCAGCATAATAAATTGTCTAGAGCGC
The DNA here is from genome assembly GCA_903798035.1 of Danio albolineatus. Classification (NCBI taxonomy): domain Eukaryota; kingdom Metazoa; phylum Chordata; class Actinopteri; order Cypriniformes; family Danionidae; genus Danio; species Danio albolineatus. The sequence goes on from CAIGQQ010038251.1 coordinate 4,317,086, forward strand.
ACATGAAGTTTCATTACTGTATAGTGCTGCCAGTTTGTAAAACACCCATGATCATTAATGCTAAAGAATTATTAATGAACTTTAATTAGCATTAATAATTAATTGCACGACACTTCGAACGTTTCAGACTTCAGCATAAACTACTGTAATGATAAAACAGTGCCATTACCTCTAAACGCAATCACCAGTGGGACAATTACACATTCGACTCAGTGTTTGTCAGAGCATTAACCATGTCTGGCTGCCACTAATGTGTCATTAAATGGCTTCTGCATCCTGTTTACAGACAGTAGACGTCTTGTCACCTGCAGAGCAAACTGTAAAAATACAAATAAAATTCTGCCTGCCACCTGTAAGCCAATAAGCACTTCTATGCTCTGCTTTCACGTGCTTTATCTCAAACTCACAGGTGTGAATACTAATGAGTCGATGATGGGATTGAACCGCAGTCACTGTTTGAATATATATACTGTAGAGAGCGGGTTGTATTCAAGTAGAAGGAAACAGCTCAATCCTTGCTGAGAACGGAGCAGGTGTTGATGTTTTATGTATAACCCTATTAGGACAGCATATGAGACAGGCTTGGCTTATGGCCTAACAATCAGACAAATATAAATAATCAAACGCATGTCTGGGTGTTCAGACATTCACCCTACTCTGAATCATATAGCGAAGAGTTTCTTTTTTGAGTAGAACACAATGTCTGTTCGAATCAGTTGGGATTTTTTTTTTTAATGAACCAAAGAAACAATTTTTGTTGTATTTTTTTAACTTATCATTTTTTTGTTCAACAAGCACAGTTTTAGGGTCCTATCATACACCCGGTGCAATAAGGCGCAAGACGTGTTTGGTGTGATTTGTTGTTATTTTCAGACAAGCGCAGCCCTTATTATCATGTTTTGCACCACATTGTTTAAATTGCAAATCCGTTTGCGCCACTTTGTGCTATTTTAAGAAACTGAAATTGACTGTGCCATTGATTAAGTAAATCCAGATCTAGGGCTATATTTTAACCATCTAGGCGCAAAGTCTAAAGCGCATGGTGCAAAAGCATTAGGGGCATGTTATGCTTATTCTCTTAATGAGTTATGGGTCTGTTTTGAGCATAACGTGCATTAAACCAATCAGAGTCTCATCTCCCATTCCCTTTAGAAGTCAGTTGCATCACGCCATGGCACATTTGCTATTTACATGGCGGACTTTGTAAGTGGAAAAACTGAACTCTCCACTAGCGAGAAAACAGTTTAACAGACCATCTGCACCAGGATACAGAATGAGCCTCCCTCGTTCGGCCTCTTTACTTTCTCTTTACTTTACTCTTTACTCCTTTACTTTAGCGGATGAGGAAACCGTGTTGTCTGCACACCACTGAAGACATTCATTGGCCTACATATTTAATTTCGTTTGTTGAGCGCAAAAATTTGTTTCAAAACTATTTCTAAATTAAGTTCTAATTTCCAGCAAACGAATAAATGGACAGTAATAACTGACTGTGGTAAAAAACTCTTGCTCTGGTCTTGCTCTGTCCCTATGCCCCATATGGTGATGCATACGCTTCCAAAAACGGACAGGTGGACAGAGCTAAACTTTTTTTTTGTTAAAACAAGAGTAAACATTTATTCATTTATTCATTTTGTTTTCGCCTTAGTCCCTTTATTAATCTGGGGTCACCACAGCAGAATGAACCGCGAACTTATCCAGCATATATTTTATGCAGCGGATGCCCTTCCACCTGCAACCCATCACAGGGAAACACCCATACACACTCATTAACACACATCCACTATGGACAATTTTAGTTTACCCAATTCACCTATACCACATGTCTTTGGACTGTGGGGAGAACAGGAGGACCCAGAGGAAACCTATGTGAACACAGGGAGAATATGCAAACCGTGCCAACCAAATATAAATATGCATATAATAAATACTACTAATAGTAATAACATAATAAAAATTCAAATTGTCATGAATAAACTGAAAAAGTCTTAACTGCGCTGGACTTTAGACCTGATTTTACTTGGTCAATGGCACCGTCTATTTCAGTACATCAAATAGTAATGCGCCAACAGTGCTAATAACATCATACAACCTCGATTGTACATAGAAAACATGGAAACACCAAAGACACTTTATAATGTTGTGTTTTATTAGACTGCACATAGAGTTGCATTATAACTGTACCTTTAATGTATTTGGTTTACATTTAATCACATTATGATGACTGAAAGAACAGGAAGTGGACTGTGGCATAATAAAAGCTCAGTAGCTTTCATGCTGCATCGTGCTCATCTCTCATTAGGGTCTTGTTTCACTTCATTGGTTGCTTCATCCTGTCAAGTTTGGAATACTTTAGCTCTTCTGTGAGCATGATTTCTGCATGGGATTAGATATAATGAAAATGACAACTCCCATGATTCCACACTCAGTCATGGCGTTATCAAAATACACTTTTTTTTTTGTTGTGGACACCTACCCTTTAGCAGAGAAATTTATATACTGTGCTGCGCCTTTAAAACTATATAGTTGAAAAGTTTTTTTTTTTTTTAACTATAGTTTCCAAAAAGAAGAGAGAATAACTAGTGTGACACAGTGGCTCAGCGGTTAGCACTGTCGACTCACAGACAGGAAGAAGGTCACTGGTTCGAGTCCCGGTTGGGCCAGTTGGCTATTCTGTGTGAAGTTTGCATGTTCTCCCCGTGTTCACGTGGGTTTCCTCCAGGTGCTCCGGTTTCCCCCACAGTCCAACTATATGTGCTTTATAGGTGAATTGAATAAACTAAATTGGCCATAGTGTATATGTGTGAATGTGGGAGTGTATGGTTGTTTCCCAGTACTGGGTTGGAGCTGGAAGAGCATCCGCTGTGTAAAACGTATGCTGGATAAGTTGGCGGTTCATTCCACTGTGGTGACCCCTGATGAATACAGGGACTAAGCAGAAGGAAAATGAATGAATGAGAATAACCAGCATGATCTCGAGAGAAAACGTAAACATTTTACATTTTGCCAATTTAGTGGCTAATTCGTACAAATTCGTACAAGTTCAGTTGTACGAAAATGTACGATTTAAAAAAGGAGGCGTGGCATCCAACCCCACCCCTAAACCCAACCATCATTGGCTGATGAGAGAATCGTACTAAATTGTACAAATTAGATTGTACGAATTCATATGAATTAGCCACTAAATGAAAAGTTACGAATTGCTGTGAGATAACGCTGGAATAACTTATTTTATTTAGTAAACTCAGTGTTTTTTCCTTTAGCTTCTGATAATAGCTTGTTATAGTTTTAAAGTATTGACATTTTTTCTTCTCTATTAATTCCAATAATATTCATACATGTATTCACAATACATCAGTTTTATTATTTTCCATGTTATAGGTAGTCAAACTAAATATCAAAAAGATACATTTTTCTTTTATGACATTTGTTTTCCTGAATACATTTTTAATTATGTTCATAACATAATTTCGTTCGTTAATAAAAAAACAAAATGTTAATTCTTTTTAACTTAACGGTTCTACATTAGCACATTTCACAATATTGTCTCAAACAAAAATAAATCATTTCAAATCCGCTTTGCAGTTTGCATATTAACTCTTGTGCCAGCAGTAAATTCCACAGCAGCTTCACTGGAAACTTTCTCTGCTTCTTTTCAGAGAAGGGCTTGACTTTTAACCTTTACCAGGTTAATAATCCACCCTGGCAGTGTGGACACAGGATGCTGGTAATGCTTAGGCACACATGCCCCACCGTTTGCCCTGATTATTCACTCATTTCCAAACAGCCAGGGAATTTTAAAGCACCTAATAGTTGCTGTAAACTGCAGGTGATGTGCGTCTTGCTTTAGCCCTGTGTAGCACTGTGATTTATGGCTTGATTTATGGCTCAGGTCATTTCACTTCAACTGACTACACATAATAATTCATTTTTTAATCATAAGCTACGCGTTATTTAAAGTTTTGACTAGTACATTATTCAGTTTAGGGATAAAGGAATGAAAACTCATTGCACAAATTGTGAATATTAAATAGTTTCTCTGTAGCATGGAGTTTAAACAATGTTGGAATAAGGTAAAAATATTGTGGAGGAGTGTATTTATTCATCACTTATTGTATATTTGTGGTAGACATATCTCAGTGTCTCTGTATAATAACAACTGCAACTGAGTGTAAATCAACTACTGACTGGACGAGGGTCATGCAAATCATTGTGTACAGTCAGTGAGTATGTAAGGTACTTGGCCCGAGAAAAACAAACAAACAAACTGTAAACCATTTAAGAAAAACTTCATCTTGCATCTGACGAGCTCATCAACAGCATAGTTTTTTATTTATTTTATTTTGCAAGACTGATATTTAAAGCTGACAGCAGGGGAGTTTATAACATACTGACAATAGTTTTATTATTTATTTTTATTTTATTTTTTCTAATAACATTTTATAGTTTTGAAGTATTGACATCCATTTTATTTTGTCAATTTTATGTATAATATTTTTTATATTTGCTAAAAAATATGTTATAGTTACATCTGTGAGGTACTTTTATTTTGTTTTATTTGTTTCTTTTTTACTTTACTTCCGGTAATATAATGTTATGGGGCGTCTCACAGCAAGAAGGTCAATGGTTCGAGCCTTGGCTGGGTCTGTTGGCATTTCTGTGTGGAGTTTGCATGTTCTCCCCGTGTTCATGTGGGAGTATAGGTGAATTAGGTAAGCTAAAATTTGTCCGCAGCGTATGTGTGTGAATGAGTGTGTATGGATGTTTCCCAGCAATGGGTTGCAGCTGAAAGGGCATCCACTGTGTTAAACATGTGCTGTATAAGTTGGCAGTTGATTCCGCTGTGGTGACCCCAGATCAATAAAGGGACTAAGCTGAAAAGAAAATGAATGAATGAATGAATGAATATGTCATACTATATTTTTCCAGAAAAAACGTTATATTTATAAAATATTTAAATTTAATTTATTCAGTTTACAGTATCAAAATGTAATAGACCTAAATTAATAATCATGTTTCAATAATGAGAACATTATTATTATTATTATTATTATTATTATTATTATTATTGTAGAATTATTTATATTTGACAATACGTTTTCAAATTTTAGTTCTTCTGATGTTCACAGAACAAAAACGTGCATTTTCTGTCTTCAGGGTTGAAATAGCAAAATGTGCAAAGTCATCAGAAAGACAGAGGAGGTGTAAAATTTCACTACTGTCTGCATACAGTTGTATCCAGAACAGCAAACCACAGTTCCTATCATCTTCTGCTGTGCACTCACTTTACAACTCATTCAGCAGCAGCGCTTATTAATATTCACAAGCCATTTCATTGCTCTCACATGTCAGTCATAATAAACAGAAATGCTCGAAAGTCTTGTCTTCTATCACTGGATTGAAATAGATTAAGTTGCACTGTGCAGCTTCATTCTCTTCTGTCATTTGTTATTAAACTGAATTAAGAAAGTGGGCTTCCTGTTATGGTAAATAGACAGTAACAGCCCAGTCAGAAATATCAATAACTTACAGTAAAATATAATCTATAAGCATTTAATGAAACATTTTAACTCTATTTCATTTAGCAAACTAAAGCTCTTTAATCTTATAGTGTAGGTCAGTCTTTGCTGATTTTGTTGCTTTTTAAATGCTATATGTATATACTTTATGCATATACTTTGTAATCTCATTTTTTTTATTGAGCATATATTTAACAATATATAAAAATATAACTTTGGAATTAGCCGTAGTGAATGTGAGTGTGTTTGGATGTTTCCCAGTACTGGGTTGCTGCTGAAAGGGCATCCGCTACGTAAAATGTATGCTGGACTTGGCAGTCACAATCGTTCTGCGTGCCTGCAGCTGGATATTATTCTCACAATCTGCTGTGGCGACCCCTGATGAATAAAGGCACTAAATGACTGAATGGATTTCCCCCATATTAATTCTAATTCATGAATTCACCACATTAATTCACCATATCTGAAAATCTTGTCCTGTTTTATATTCATTACTTGTTATTGGGCAGAATATAAGATCACGTAAGCTGACGTAATATGAAGTAGATCGTTCATAGAATGAATAGTGATTTTATCAACCTAGTCAACATCTGATGAAACGGTTGCATACGCTTATTCTTGCCACGATAATGATGCTCTTGCGCCATCTTGCGGTAGAAAGAAGACTCGAACTATCGGGGTCTTCGAGGGCTCTTTACAGTAGCAGCTATTCTTATTCTGGTCATTAACCAGTGGGCTAGTTTATCTCTCCGTTTCTTTTGTTGACACTGTAGTACAATCCATCAATCGAAGTAAGCTGTTCTCGACTTTCAATTCTATTCACAATCCACTCTAGAAAAATAAAAGTGCAGTAAACGGCAGAAACTATTTGTGCTACGACCCGTTGTTTATGATTGTGATAAGACAATTTTTATAAGATAAAGAAGTTTGATTATAGTCATGAATCTTTAAACACAACGTTATATAGCCTAATTGCAAAGCACATTTAGTTTTTTTGACTAGAGTACACCAAACATATTTTTAAAATAACTTTAGTTATGAAATATGACAGTAACCACATTACTACAAAGAAAGTCATTTATTAGCTTATATTTGTGGTGCAGTAAAAGATAACAGCACTAATTGAAACTAAACTCAGTGTAATACAAACACTCTCTTCAATCCTTAATTGTGAAATTAATGTTTGTTGTCTTTCATAAGCAAGCGCTATACAGTAGCATTATTTATTAGCCACATTAGTTTATACAAAACACACAGTTTAGGTAGGCTACATTCATTCATTTTCTTTTCGGCTTAGTCCGAAGGATGGATGCCCTTCCAGCTGCAACTCATCACTGGAAAACACTCATACACTACAGACAATTTAGCTTACCCAACCTTACCCACCTATAGCACGTCTTTAGACTTCCGGAGGAAACCGGAGCACCCGGAGGAAACCCACGTGAACACGGGGAGAACATGCAAACTACACAGAAATGCCAACTGACCCAGCCGAGGCTCGAACCAGCGACCTTCTTGCTGTGAGGCGATCGTGCGCCTCACTGCGCCACCGTGACGTGTTTAGGTACATGTGGTATACAATTATTGGACAATTAAAGGGATAGTCCAACAAATAAAAAAAAAAGAAAATTCTTTCTTTGTTTACCAACTCTAGACTTGTTCTGAATCAGTTTGTGTTGTTTTGTTTAATGTGAATACAAAAGAAGATATTTTGAAGAATGTTGGAAACATGTAGCCTTGGACTTCCATTTAGGAAAAACAAAATACTATTGAAGTCAATGGTTACAGGTTTCTAACATTCTTCAAAATATCTTCTTTTGTGTCAAAACTAATCTCAATAGGTTTGGAAAAAGTCAAGGGTGGGCCAATGATTGCAGAAATTTCATTTTGGATGAACTATCCCTTTAAGGATTCTGCTGCTACAGCTCCTGCATGGCAAGAGTGCTTGTGGATGATGGAGAGGGGAGACACAATAAAAACCAGAACTCAATACAAACTCAAACTCGATACAAACCAGTGCAGAGAGAGGAGAAAGAATAGTCCACATTGCGCACATTGTGTCTGCTGCAAGCCTAAGTCAGTGACCCTGTATATCATACGGTCCCAAAAACGAAGAAGGCTCATAACTCCTAAGTACCTGGCAATGCATCTGCAAAAAGCTGCTATTGTTCTGGAGAAAATTGTGCTTGCTTTACCCTCAGAATCAAGACACAAGCTGCCCAAGTCTCCAAAGCTCTTGCACTTGAGCCAGAGTTGCAAGGTGCAAACATAAAACAAATAGACAAAACTCATTTAATTGCAAAATAACTGAATACATGCAGCTGGAAGAGCATCCGCTGCATAAAAACACATGCTGGATAAGTTGGCGGCTCATTCCACTGTGGTGACCCCAAATTAATAAAGGGACTAAGCCCAAAAAAATGAGTGAATGAATGAAAGAAGAACTGAATACTTTAAACAGTAGTTAACTGTCTAAAGACATTAAAGCTGATTCAGCCAAGCAACTTTTAATATTGTTAATGACCTTAATGCAGGCTGCGTTGAAAGTTGTCTTTTAATCATTCTTGTAATTGCAATGGGCATTTAACTTTATTATGATCATATGTAATTATTTCAAAATATATAAATTAATAATAAATTTATTATTAATAATAATAAATTAATGTTTCATATAAAAATAGCTTATTTCTTTTCACCCTCTATTTAATCTATACTTTACATGAAATACATGAAAAACGTCTCTGTTTAAACTCTGTACTTTATCCCATTCCCAGCTAGTTCTGTAAAAATATTCCCATTTGTCATCAAAGAAAGTCTTCTCATGCAGGAGATTCATTGATGTGTGTGCATTTGTGAAAGCCCACAGCTTTGAAGTATGGGAGCAATACTCAAACAGTAAGCTATTTTAGGTATACTTTAGGTATAGATGTTCATAAATCACACATTTTCAATCCTTTTCGAGGTGAACTTGTGTTGTTCTGTGATGTAAATAATCTAGTTTAATAATGTGATGTAAATAATCTAGTTTAAGCTTAAACGCATACATTTACCAGTTTGTGTTGTTTTGTTTAATGTGAATACAAAAGAAGATATTTTGAAAAATGTTGGAAACATGTAGCCATGGACTTCCATTTAGGAAAAACAAAATACCGTTGAAGTCAATGGTTACAGGTTTCCAACATTCTTCAAAATATCTTCTTTTGTGTTAAAACAAATCTTAATGGGTTTGGAAAAAGTCAAGGGTGAGTCAATGATTGCATTAAACCTTTTTTAAGTTGAGAGATGAGCAGAAGTTTACACGTCATTTGCTATCACTGTCACTGTCTGAGCAATTGTGGAAGAATACAATTTAAAAGATGACATATTAGTACATTTATTTCTGGCTTTAGTATTTGCATTTTTGGTTAACGTTTTGTAAAAGCAATATTTGAGGCATGGTGTATGAGTACAGTCACAGCTGAACAGGTTGCAGGCACTCAAGTCGTTCATCACCCTTCTGCCTTTACAGCTCACGTTGAGTACATTATTGCTTTTATAAAACGGCACAGTGAGCACTGTGAGTCTATATAATATTATAGTTTACTTTTAAATGGAAAACTGCATTTGATTGATATTGAATGAACGGAGGTGAAACTCTGGGTGGTGCTGTTTCTCTGTGTTGGTGTTTTACAGACTCGCGTGATGGACGCCGATGCTCTTACATCAACAGAGGATCTGCTGCTTTCTGCAGCTGTTGGACTGTGACACTGGGCAGAGAAGAGCACTTCAGTCTCCTACAAACTGTGATGGAATATGACAGGTCATAGAAACACGTGTGGATTCACAAAGACGTCTGAAACACGGAGCCCTGGGGTGAGTAAAGTTACCTGAATAATGCTGCCTCTTACTTTAAATGCCATAACGTGTCAAAATGTGCAACAGGCTGATAAAATACAGCTAATTTGTATTTTAATATAGCTTTTTTCATTGTTGTTATTTATTTCATGTATATTATAAGATTTTTGGTGTGTTATTCATGAACTGCATCAAGTAGAATTATAAGTGAGATGCCAAATTACTGTAGGCAGTTAGTTTATTTGTTTACTAATTATATTTTGGCGGTATTCGCCTACAACTAGGCAGCCTTACAGATCTATGATTGAAATAATTATGAATTTGTTCATAGATTTCTTACAATAATAGTAAAGAGTTTAATTTTAATACTTTATTTTATGAAAGAACTCCAAAACTAGACTGAAACCTTTAAAAATAGATCTTTTACAATGCACAAGAGTTGTCCATCTTTAGTTATTGTAGTTAGTTAATGTGGACTATGAGTAATAATGTAGTTAATTTAAACAAATAAGTTATTTTACTGCATTTCTGATTATCATATTCCATTTTGGAGATTGATGTTGATTAATTACACAGAAATGGTTGATCGGTATGTGCTTCTGACCGCTATATTTTTATGGGTTTTATGCCTGTGTGAAAATGTCAGTCGTTGCTTGTTTATGAGGATGATGGCTTATGTTTTCCTGTCACCACAGATTGTGATTTATCCCTTTAAATGCAAATGCCACTCAGTTTTCCTGGTGGCATGAAATGAAAAAAGAAGTTGTGTGGGAAGGTGTCAAAACTGCTTACTGGATGGTTTGTCAGCTGCACATACTCTTTTCATCATGTCAGTTATGTCACGTTAACCTGTTTTGCTTTGTTTAAGAGAAAACAATCAAATCTGAACAATTAATTAGCTTATACAGGGAGAGTTACTTGGAAAAAGTAGTAACTTTCTGCATCTTTCCGAAGACAGTAGTCACTTATCGAAACCGAAATCTTTGAAATATGTTTAAAATATGTTATTTAGAGCTGCATTTTTAGTTGTATTATTAATTATTACAAATAATGAGGAAATCTATTTGGATAATATCATATTGGGTGTGGTTTATTACTATGGTTACTGCTTTAAGAAAACAGTTTGAAGTACAATTATATTTGCACTAATCAGTTTCCTTAATGCTTTCATAAATAAAACAACAAACAAACAAAAATAAGACAGGATGGTCTGGATTCCAGAGGTCCCACGTTCTTTATCAGGTCAGATCTATATTCTTCAGACAGTTAACCATGTTTGAAGCCCCTTGAGCTGAAGGGAGTCCTGAGTTCTTAGATCTTATGAGACAAGATTAGTGAAAGTTAGTGTTGTGTCACATGGCATCAGCTTTCATACCTCAGCTCATCTTTCTTGGGTCATTTGATGAAACAGTAGTTTTCCTGCTTTAATGTCTTATGATTATAAAAATTCTGTCTGATAAGTTATGTGCCCGTTAATTGCATTCTGCTATGTTAAGCAAAGAATTTTAGGGCATAATAACAGTCTGTCTGCTCAGGCTGTGAAAAAGAGTTGCTTAGAAGAGAAATTGCTTCTTAGAAAGAGAAATGTTGATTTATTTCTTCTTTTTTTCAATATAAATCTGATTTATTTTCTAATGGCCAGTTATCATGCTTACATAATATATAATTATATGTTTAGCATTTATTCCGTTCTAACAAAAACTTGCATATTGCTTAGTGCAAGTGCTAAAATTAATTGGTTTAGTATACCTTAAAAGGTTTTTCTTAAGAGTAATGATGCCCCTAAGTAATAGAAGAAAGCATGAAAAAATGACAAGTTTAAAATTGAGAGAAAATTAAGAGAAAATTAATAGAGCATGAAGATAAAATGTCAAAGGTTTATTCAATAATTGGTTTTAAACAAAGTTGAAATCCCAAAAAAATTAAAAGGAGATGAAAATTTTCAATTATTTTAAAGGATTCATAAAATAATTATTATTTTATGAATCCTTTAAGGGGAAAAATATATACCTCAGTATTTTGTGAGAATTTTAAATAATTAAATATCAATTAAATGATTACATTATTATTTAAGTATTAATCACTGTAAGAAAGAAAATGTACACAAGTGGTCACTGTGTAGTACCCTTTAAAAAAATGCTACACGCTAAAGCTAAAAATGTCTATAAATTAGCAGTTTTAAGTATTTTGTGATTTAATAAGATGAGTGATTTTGTGTCTTGGTTAAGTAATTTGACACTAAATCTGGGAAATAGGTCTTGACAAGTGCCTTAATAAGTGATTCATTAAATCATTTATTAAATCTATTCATTCAAAGCGGCTGATTCGTTTAGAACTTAAGCAAGAGACTACCGGTAGACAATCAATCATCAGATGATTTGCTCAAGAACAAAATCATCCAGAACCGAAGCACAGGAGTGCTGTTCTGAGATGCAGAAATGTTCTGCTTTGGCTTTGTTGACAAATGGTTCATTTGATAAAGTGTATATAATCAATTTTACATTAGCAGTCGTGGTCATGGGGAAACGACTCGTGGGAATTTTTGTGTTACATCTTATAAACGTAAAAAATGAAAACCCCTACAGGGATCATTCTTTCTTCCTAACTTGATTTATAGGGTCATTCTAGCTACAATCTACTAAAGGCTTCATCAAATAGTCAATTTTTATGTTTGTTTTTTTTGTTTGGTTTTGTTTTGCTAAGTGACTTACATACTGGATAATGTCAGCTCGTACATCATTAAAATGTCAATTACCATATTATGATAGGAGATACATTGCACACCCATAATTCCAATGCTGTTGCGTTGCCTTGCAAATCCTTCCCTTGAGAAACTTTGTAAACATTCACCAAGCTAGTACACAGTTCCTCACGGCAACACAAAAACATACATTTTTTTTATTTCATTCTTTTCCATCATCATCATTTCCCTTTCTGCAAATTTCTGTATTTATATAGCAGTACCCTTAAGGTTTTAATTGTCAAATATGTTTTTTTTATTTTCACATATGCACGCTAGTGACACAAATGAGCCTTTTACATGATCTTCTTCTTCAAAAACAAGAATCACGTGTAAATCAGCTCTCTGGTGGGTTTAGAATGGCCAGTTTTGTTCATTGTGTTTGATGCAGGGCTATAATAATCATGTGGCTCATTTGAAACTTAAAGGAAAGCGCCAGAACAGTGAGAAAGCGTCCGAGCTGTCTCTCTGAAACCCACTTGAGCCTCCCAGCTGGGCAAATACATCACACGCTTCCAGTGTTTGCTCTCTCCACTTCTGCGTGAGTTATGGCTCAAGCCCCACAGGCACAGGGTGCGATTTGGCCTCTATGGGCATTAACAGTGTGACGAAGTGCATGCGCTGTGTGCTGAAATTTTCCTATCTCCAATATCTTACCTTCAATATTTGATGTGTTTGAGAGTAGAGTATGATATACGACTTCAATTTAGGCTAGCTTTTCCAAACATTTTGATTTTATTTACTCCCACAGCACTATCAGTAAGACTGAAGTGCCACTTCATCGATGGCAAACCTGAAATGAGTTAGTCAGCAGCAAAAAAGAAATCTTGTAAAGTGTGTGGAACGTCAATCGGTACAATAGACAGAGATATCATTTAATAATATATTTACATTAATGGATTTTAGAAATGCTCATTTTTTCACATAAATTTTGTTATTTTATTTCCACAAAAGCTATCGGAAACTGAAACTGTATGTTTTCTGTTTATATTAAATCCTTCCCAGCAGGCACAGGATGTCAATATGACATCAGATTGATGTTGTACCCCAACGTCATGGAGGCGTTGCATTTTGTTTGGAAAGAAATCGGGTTGACGTAAGAACCCAAACGTCAATGTCCAACGTCCAAAGTAAAATCAACCAAATATCAATGTCTAATGATGTTACAGCTTGAAGTTGTTTTTGACGTTACCACTATGACGTGACCACTATCAGACATTGGATTTTAGTTGCCATACCTGAAGAATAAATGTCAGTATTTGACATCAACATGATGTTGGTTTAAGATGTTGGCTCGACGTTGGATTTTGGTTACACAACCTAAAACCAACCAAATATCTACATCATGGGCCTCATGGTGGCACAGTGGGTAGCACAATCGCCTCACAGCAAAAAGATCACTGGTTCGAGCCTCGGCTGGGTCAGTTGGTATTTCTGTGTGGAGTTTGCATGTTCTCCCCGTGGTCGCGTGGGTTTTCTCCGGGTGCTCCGGTTTCTCTCACAAATCCAAAGACATGCGCAATAGGTGAATTGGGTAAGCTAAATTGGCCCTAGTGTATGTGTGTGAATGAGTGTGTATGGATGTTTCCCAGAGATGGGTTGCCGCTGGAAGGGCACCCGCTGTGTAAAACACATGCTGGATAAGTTGGCGGTTTATTTCGCCGTTGCGACCCCTGATAATTAAAGGGACTAAGCTGACAAGAAAATGAATGAATGAATGTCTACATCATTTGATGTCGTTATTGGACGTCAAAATAACGTTGTCCTTAGATGCTGGCTAGACATTGTATTTTGGTCACCTGACGACACAACCTAAATCTAACCTAATATTAATGTGTTATGATGTTGTGCTTTGTTAATTTAATCTGACGCTTCGTTGTTTTTAAGTAAAATGTTGTTCAAAATAAATACATTTTTGAATTTGCCTATTTAGAGTTTTTTAAATATTTAATGTTTCAAGTCATTAAATATTATTGGTTATAAAATCCATATTTCTAACCCTGCCTTTCATGATCAATGCCTGCACTATCGACATGGGAAATATAAAATCCTATCTAGAGACTGTATCATCATGACTACGGTGATACTGCAAGTTCTACAGCCATTAAATATCTCATTTTTGGAGATGTATGCAGTATGTTATCATTAATAATTCAAATTATGTTCAATTTGTCAGCATGTTTGAGAGAGAGATGAGGCAAGGATCCAAACACAGAGCCCAAAGGATTAATTAATTACAAAAAGAAAACAACATCAAACTCAAACTACCCTAAAAGATAATGCACAGCTTACAAGAACTACCAACAGTGCAAGGCAAGTATGGGTAAAAGTATATGGTGCATTTATTGCTGTATGGGATTATCGCAGATTTGCACATTGCAATACAATAGTTGAAACTATATATTGTGCAGCATTTATTTGTAAACATATTGCATTGCACATAGTTCACAATGAAACATCCTTCTCTTATTTCCTAAGTATAGTTGTATAGACTTAACAAAGCAAATCTCAAATCCTTGGTTTACCCCCCAAAATGTTTATTAATAGCATGCAGTGGTTACTACTTATGAACTTCATTAGAAAACAGGAACAAAAGGAGGTCAGAAACTTACCAGGGTCCATTTGTGCATGTTATATCCCAGAAACCTGTGTTTCATTTCTTAAATTGCTGATGGTTTAGTCCCGGTGCTCTCACTTTAGCACTTCTCTTGACAGAGTATGATTGAGCTCAGGATGTGAGAACCTAACTTTGTCCCACAGGAGAGGGACTGCAGTGTCTTGTGTGAACAAAACTCCCGCTGACCGCTTGTATACAGATGACCAGTCATGGCCACAGCATCAGACTCAGCGGACGAGTAAGAGCCTGAATATTTATATTAATAAACATGTGTTTTATATGGTATATAAATATGATATTTCATTTTTTTTTTGTCTACAGTTCAGTTGATGAAGTTGTGTCTAAACACACTTCAAAGATAACGCTGTCTATTGTCCTGGTGACTATCATTATAATGACCGCCCTTGGAAATTTGCTTGTGATGGTGGCTCTTTGTAAAGACAGACAGCTAAGGTAATGGTGCTTTATATACAGTATACATCATCTTTAAATTTGCTTTGTCAGTGTGTACATTTTCAGGTTATAAAATATATATATATATTAGGTTTGCTTAATATGGTGGATTTCCACAAGGAAACTACTGTATGTGAGGGTTGATTTCCAAAATCATGCAGTGTTAACAACAGTGTCTCTATCAATGGTATGAAGTTAGGGAATGGGCTGCAAGTGGCTATTGATTTCTCCAGTCAGTGGCATGTTATTTATTTTCTAAATATGCTAAATATAGTAGATCAGTCTAATACTAAATATAGTAGATCTCTACTCCAAAAACAAAGGTTCTAAAATTATTATTATTTTTTTTTGCAATGACGCCATGGAAGAACCATTTTTCAGTGCTGAGAAGAACCATTTAGTGTTTTAAAAATAGACCTGCTATTAAATAACCTTTTATGCAACTAAAATTCTCCATAAGTTGAAAGGATTCACAAGGAATCGTCATTTCCTATAAAGAATCTTTATTTTTAAGAGTGCGACACAACATGCACATGACAGTTAGAAGTAGCGCACACAAGAGGCGCACATTCAAATATTATTTAATATGACACTATTCAGATGGCGCTCTGTAGTGCGGCAGAAATATGAACAACTTGTGGCGCTGATGTGTGTACCCTGATAGAAATCTATGTTTAGAATTCTAAAATGCATGGCGCTGCATGGCGCATCGTGGTGTGTGACCCCCTTTAGTCGCTGACTTTATCTTCAGCAGGTATGGTGTAAAAACTATTAGCGGATGGTTGCCTCTCACTTAGGGCTGTCTATGCTATGAAAATATATTACTGTTTTTATCAAGTGTGATTATAAAAAATAGAATTAATGAATGTTTTTATTTTTTAAAGACTGGCTATATTCACACACTTTTGTCACACAAATGTGTTTATACTCCTTATGAAAGTAATTTTTGCATAATAGGTCCTTTTATGGAAATTTTGGGATGTAATATAATTAAGCAATATCACAAGAGCAAGAGGATCAGTTTCACAAATATAAGAATGACCCCAAAACATGATATTGATGTTCTTTGCAAAAATACATTAACATTTGGCAGCAAATACAGTTCCAAACAAGCCCATAGCAGAACTGTTGTGTGTTTCCAAGCAACAAGGCAGAGTTTCATTATTGAATGAATCTATTGCTTTGAGTTAATGATTCTGTGACTCACTCATTAGGAGATTCATCTACTACTAGTTTCATGTTTTAAATTATACATTTATTTTTATTTCATTTATAAGATTTTATTCAATCTTTCTGTACTTCAATTACAATCAACAGATGAATGTCATTTATTTTATTTTATTAATAACAGCCACATTTAGTTGATTGATTGCATTGGTCAGAAGAAAAAAGTTCCATCACCAATTACATTAGAATCTTTCACAACGTATATTATTACATTTAAATTAAAAACATTTATAACACCATTAATTGTCATAAAATAGCTTTAATGTCAGCATTTTTTTACATACAGACAAAATGTTCTGTTAAGAACTCACTTAAAAAAAAAGTCTGCCATTTAAAGAGTAAACTAGGTTAATAAGACTTACTAGGCAAGTTAGGTTAGTTAGGCAAATCATTGTATACTGATGGTTTATTATGTAGACAATGAAAAAAATATTGCTTAAGGGGGCTAATAATATTGACCTTAAATGTTTTTATGTGAAACTGCTTTTATTCTACCTCAAATAAAACAAATAACACTTTCTCCAGAAGAAAAAATATAATAGGAGATTCTGTGAAAAAATCCTTGCTCTGTTGAACATCATTTGAAAATATAAAAAAAATAAAACGAAATCAAGTTAATAATTTAGACTTCAGCTGTATACAGTAATGTTTATTATACTGTTCCAAATATAGGAAGAAGAAGACCAACTTCTTCATTGTATCGCTGGCATTCGCAGACCTTCTAGTTGCCCTGGTTGTGATGCCGCTGGCAGCCATTGAGTTAACCACAGGCAAGTGGAGTTACGGAGAGACGTTCTGCCTGGTGCGAACCTCACTGGATGTGCTGCTGACCACTGCGTCCATTCTGCATCTGTGCTGCATCGCTCTGGACAGGTGAGTGCATTCATGAAGTCAGTATAGAAACAAAACATGACTAATGTAGCCCTACACAAATAACCGCTTGTGTTGCCATGGCAATATTGAGAAAAGAAGGCTTAAATTAGAGCATGCTATCTTGCGTTTAATGGTTTCGGGACAGGAGTTCTGTTTGCTTGATTGGATCTTGCATTTTCTTCTTTCTAAAAAGATCATTGTGAAAGGTTTGTTATGACAATTGAAAAATATGTATTTCATAAGGGGGCTAATAATAATGACTTTAAAATATATAACTCAGTATAACTAATATATATATATAACTAAGTCTTTCTTCTAAAGAAAACAAATATATTTAGGTAAATACTGTAAAATATTAATTATTTGAAAAAAAAATTATTTGACAGAAGGGCTATTCATTTACCTTTAACTGCGTGTCTGTTACAAGTTTTATTCATTCATTTTCTTTTGGCTTAGTCCCTTATTTATATTTATATTGGGGTAGCCACATTGGCAGGAACCTCCAACTATTCAAGCATATGTTTTACGCAGCGGTTGCCATTCCAGCTGCAACTCAGTACTGGCAAACACCCATGCACTCTTGCATGTACTCATACACTGGAGACTGTTTTTTTTATCAAGTGTGATTATAAAAAATAGAATTAATTAATTTTTTATCTTTAAAGACTGGCTATATTCACACATTTGTGTCATACAAATGTATTTAAACTCCTTATAAAAGTTATTTTTGCATAATAGGGGCTTTTTTGGAAATTTTTGGATGTAATATAATTAAGCTATATCATACACTATGGCCAATTTAGTTCATCCCATTCACATATTGTGCTTGTATTTGGACTGTGGGGGAAACCGGAGCACCCAGAGGACACCCATGCGAAAACAGGGAGAACATGCAAATTCCACACAGAAATGTCAATTGGCCCAGCCATGACTCAAACCAATGACCCTCTTGTTGTGAGGCGATTGTACTGCCAATCATTTTTATTTATTCATTTTTTTAACAACATTCAGACTTTGTAGTAGATAAAAGAGCCGATATCTAGCCTGTATTGACAGGTCTAATTTATATATTGTCCGCTTCCTAATTGTTATGCTTCTTCGATTGTACCGATGTTTTAGATACAGGGACTCAATCACAGAGTGAACCAACTGTACATTCAAAAACGCACACACGCACAAAAAAGAAAAACACAGTTTATGCCTTGACACTAACTCTAGGAGCTTGTCAGGTTGTCAGCTAATTATGTGTAATTTGCTGCATTACATATGCAAATTTTCTCATGCTCACCCATTAGTACGACCGCAGCTCTCTTGGCCTGACAGAGAGCAGCTGTGATTTATGTGCTGCACCTGGTCCAATATGGCAATAACATGACTCATTCTTACTCTCTCTATCTCTTACTTCTAATCCATCTCACTGTGCAACCAAGTCTGTATGATTCCCCATGACTCACGTCTTTCCCTACGATTGCATGCTTTCTGGTTGTACATAACTCACAGCACTATAAAGAAAAATCTGCTGAATCATCAGGGTATATCAGAGTACAGTATGTAGGGACATTGATTGCAAATGCACTGTATTGCCTGACAGCGGTCATGAATCATTCTTGAGATGTTCACTCTCCGTGTCTTGGGCCAGGTACTATGCGATTTGCTGTCAGCCTCTGGTGTACAATAACAAGATGACACCTGTGAGAGTCTCGCTGATGCTGGTCGGATGTTGGGTCATCCCGTTTTTCATCTCTTTCCTTCCCATCATGCAGAGCTGGAATACCATTGGGATCGAGAGCTTTGTAAGTGAGGATTGTTGTTTTGGTTTTGTAATTTCTGAAAGCTGTAGTAATTTGCTAAATTTTTTACTCTGCTACAAAAAAAGTGTTTTTGAAAAGAAATCTCTGTTACCTCGCATGCAATTGACAACTTTTGATTTCTGTAGCTGTTTACAAAAACAAAAATGGAATGATTTCTGTATACTTTGGAATGGTTAAAATGTCACTTTTTGGTTTTAAGCAATTTTAGGAAGAATTTGAGTTACATTTTAGCTAATAAAATAGTTTACATGTTGTTTGCACTTGTTGTAATAATCAAATCACATATAGATGCGGACACATTCCCATTCTTACATGGTGATTTAATCTGTTTCTTTTATCCTATTTTTGACCACTTTCCTGAAATCTTTGAACATGTTTACATGCACAATAAATAGGTAAATAACTTATTAAAATAAGTTAATGTCCTGGTTAACATCCAAACCAATAACCAATAACTAGAGCCAGATAGAATCCGCAGACTTTTTTTCTATTTCTGTGCAGAAATTTGTAAAAAAAAAAAAAAAAAATCTGCATTTTTGCTGAAAGATTTTGGGAGTATCGTAACTAAATCAATCATACAAACATTTTCATATTAGACAATAATATTAGTGAAAAACTGTACAAAAGCACGCACATCACTCTTAACTGGGTGCTCAGCCAAAAACACGCAAAAACGCAAATATATCCAAAAAGGCGGCAACACCAAAGCTCCAAAAATAACAAATTTATTAAATTAAAAAGGCTGACACAGAGCGTGAAACGTTTTGAGCCTCCGACTTTTCATCAGACAGATGGACTGTCTGATAAGGAGCCGGAGGCTCGAATGTTACACGCTCTGTGTCGGCCTTTTTAGTTTAATAAAAGTCATAATTAGTGTTAGTGAAATAATATTAATAACAATAATATTAGTGAAATTAATTTAAAACCTGAATAAATATAAATTTACATTTACGTATATGCGTGCGCCTACCAGTAACCTACCAATAACCAAACAGCAATGCAAGTCAGCTGTATTCACAAAGCATTAAAAAATAAATAGTGACATATAAATGTAATGATTTGCATATTTTTTTATTTACATTTTTTACGTTTTTCTGTTATCTTGATACACTGTAAAATGTGATTAGTTACTTTACTTAAAAAAGCTAAGTAAAGCCATTGTGACCTGCAGCTGTTATGTTGACTTAATTTTTATATATATTTAAAATGCACATAGTTTATTTACTTAATAATTTTAAGACAATGTGTTTACTAATCTTTTTTAAATAAAGTCAGCTAATCACTTTGTACAAAGTATGTAAATAACCTTTTACATCATCTAATCTAACATCTAATTCAACAAATCACAACACACCGCTTATTGTAATCTCTAAATGCCACAGTTAGCATTAATAGTTTTGATTATACAGTAGTTTTTAGCATGTTATTAACAAAATAGTATAGAACTCTTATATCATCCCATCAATCAAAATATAAAAATGATTACCAGTTTTGGTGTAAAATGCAATCTTAATAAATTTTTTCCACTTGAACTTTACAGATCGAACAAAGAAAGTTCAACTCATCTCGTAACTCAACTTGTGTGTTCATGGTGAACCAGCCGTATGCTCTGGTGTGTTCAGCCGTGGCCTTCTACGTGCCTCTCGTGCTGATGGTTCTGGCCTATCAGAGGATCTACGTCACCGCCATGGGACACGCTCGGCGAATCGGCTCTCTCCATCGGGCCGGTTCAGCTCCTACTTCCACTTATCCCAACAACGACCAGCACGGCTCCAGTCGCATCAAGAATGAGACCAAAGCGGCCAAGACTCTGGCTGTGATCATGGGCTGCTTCTGCCTGTGCTGGGCTCCCTTCTTCATCACCAACGTGGTGGATCCTTTCATCAACTACAGCGTGCCCTGGCAGATGTGGACCGCTTGGCTCTGGTTGGGTTACATCAACTCGGGCTTGAATCCGTTCCTGTATGCTTTTCTGAACCGGGCTTTTCGCAGAGCCTTCCTCATGATCCTGTGCTGTGGAGATGAGCGTTATGCCCGGCAGGGGGGCTTTAGCCCAAGCAGACAGTGCTCCGAGTCTGTCAACGGGACCTCCATTTCTCTCAGGTACAGTTAGGCCCTCTTGAACACACTGAGCTTTCAGAAATGAGTTCTGGGAGACAGAAAGATCAAAGATAACCTTGTATATGAAAAGTGCATGTAAAGAATGTTGGTGAAGGGCTCTTGATGGAGATTTAGGGTTGGAGACCTCAATGCATCTTTCAGTTGGTTTTGCTTTCTGTTTCAAGTTATTAAAAGAAGAAAAAATATTTGTTAATTAACAGTACACAGATACATGGCTGTTTTAGAGTTATTTATGCTTTCGATTTGCATCTTGATCTCTGCTAGTTTAAGTTTAGTTTAAGTTTAGTAAAATTAATTTTATTGACATTTTAGTAGTTTGAAACAACAAGCAAAGACCCATAATGCAATTCGAAAGCATAAATGAAAAATGCCCTGAAACTGTTAAATTACAGATATATTTATAGTGTAAATATACATAGATTTTGATCAAAAGGATTTTGTTTTTTTTCTGACAATACTCTAATGTTTACTAAGGCTGTACTTATTTGATCAAGACGTCTCCAAATGTAGTTAATTTTTGTTCCAGTTTGATAGAACATATTAAATATGTAACATATTTATTAATTAGTGCTGGGCTAAAATTAATCATCATTAACCACATCCAAAAAGAGTTTGTTTTGACATTAAAAAAGAAGAAAAAAATTATATATACAGTTGAAGCCAGAATTATTAGCCCCCCTGAATTATTAGCCTCCCTGTTTATTTTTTCCCCAATTTCTGTTTAACGGAGAGATTTTTCCAACACATTTCTAAACCTAATAGTTTTAATAAACCATCTTTAATAACTGATTTATTTTATCTTTACCATGATGACAGTAAATAATATTTTAGTAGATATTTTTATGACACTTCTATCCAGTTGAAAGGGACATTTAAAGGCTTAACTAGGTTAATTAGGTTAACAAGGCGGGATATGGTAATTAGGCAAGTTATTGTATAATGATGGTTTGTTCTATCGGAAAAACAATTAGCTTAAAGGGGCTAATAGTTTTGACTTAAAAATGGTTTTTAAAAAATTTAAAACTGCTTTTATTCTAGCCGAAATAAAACAAATAAGTCTTTCTCCAGAAGACAAAATATTATCAGACATACTGTGAAAATTTCCCTGCTCTGTTAAACATCATTTGGTTATTATTTAAAGAAGAAAGAAAAAAAATTCAAAGGGGGGCTAGTAATTCT
>CAIGQQ010038251.1:4339859-4364859 GCA_903798035.1 Danio albolineatus
ACGTTCGCCTTACAGCAAGAAGGTCGCTGGTTTGAGCCCCGGCTGGGTCAGTTGGCATTTCTGTGTGGAGTTTGCATGTTCTCCCCGTGGTCGCGTGGGTTTCCTCTGGGTGCTCCAGTTTCCCCTACAAGTCCAAAGACATGTGTTGTAGAAGAAATGGGTAGTCTAAATTGTCCGTAGTGTATATGTATGGATGTTTCCCAGAGATGGGTTGCAGCTGGAAGGGCATCTGCTGCAAAAAACATGTGTTGGATAAGTTGGCGGTTCATTCTGCTGTGGCGACCCCAGATTAATAAAAGGACTAAGCCAAAAAGAAAATACTGGACAATTTTGGATGTGATTAATCGCAATTAATCTTTGCCTAGCACAAATTATAATATATAATATATTAAAAAAACTTTTTTATTATATAAGTGAGAATTGATCCTTTATAAATTTTTCTAAAATGCTGATTTGATGCTAAAAAAGTATGAATCTTTATAACATTCAGGAGCGCCAAAAAGGGGGAAAAGTTAGGACGATTCTAAGGGCCCATGCCATTTTGGCCACGAGACCATGTTGAGCATGAATGTTGTCATACCCACTGTCAGGCCTGTACCGGCCAGCGACGCCCCTGATAACATTATAAATGTATTCAGTTTCACTTCTGATCACTTTATCTGTTATTGAATAAAAGTTCTTTCAATTTTAAATTAATGTAGTATATATATATATATATAGACGGCATGGTGGATCAGTGGTTAGCACTGTCATCTCACAGCAAGAAGGTCGCTGGTTCGAGTCCTGGCAGGGGCAGTTGACATTTCTGTGTGGAGCTTGCATGTTCTCCCCGTATTTATGTGCATTTTTTCCGGGTGTGTATGAGTGTGTATGTGTGTTTCCCAATAGGGCATCCGCTGCGTAAAACTTATGCCAGAATAGTTGGTGGTTCATTCCACTGTGATGAACTCTGAAATAGAGATTAAGCTGAAGGAAAAAATGGCATCATCAATTAAATTTTTTTCCCAGCATAAAAATACACTATACAGTATATAATAAATTACATTATTAACTAAAGCACCAGTATGTAACAGGTATCTGTTTCTTCTCTATTTATTCATCATTTGGCCCACAAAATGCTGAAAATGTTTGAAATATTCAAAATGATTATGCCACAGTAATGGTCAACTATGTGCATTATCATAAAAGCGATCTAAATTAACCCATTTCGAAACATGCTGATTCCATACAGCCTTTTACGAGACACT
This sequence comes from Danio albolineatus, assembly GCA_903798035.1. Classification (NCBI taxonomy): domain Eukaryota; kingdom Metazoa; phylum Chordata; class Actinopteri; order Cypriniformes; family Danionidae; genus Danio; species Danio albolineatus. The sequence goes on from CAIGQQ010038251.1 coordinate 4,341,107, forward strand.
TAAGAATGACATAATCAGCTGTAACGCACTCTTTAACTCGGAAAGTGAAAAGCTGCGTTCAGCCACAAGAGCTGGTAGAATATTCAGCAACACAAGTCGTTCCACGTTTCCAGTTGTTTTTCTGCACACGGTTTCAGACCGTTTTAAGTGGGCTCCGCTATTACAACGACAATTACCCCCACACTGGTTTTGCAGTGAAGTTCGCATGACATCATTGTGGCTCCTCATCAAAACAAAAGCACATGGTGGTGCCCCGTCCTGCGTTCATCGCTCTAAAACTTTATGATCTGCATAAAACAACACAAGCATTTTAAGTACACCACTATTTATTTTCCCGTCGTTAATTGGCGCATTTCTGTTACTCGTGTGTGTTTTCCACTCCAGGCGAATGAGTTATTTCATTGATGTTTTGACCTTTGGGTTTTTGTAGCTAAGGATGTCTGCGCGCTGTGGTTTGCCATCTCGGCCTAGCAAAACATTTGGCGTTTTATGCAGCAATATAATGGGTGAATTCTTATGATTTGCTTTGTTATAATGATGTATTGGGGAATTATTCCATGTTTTATTATGGTTAAGTGGTCTAGACGAGCCATGATGTTTAGTTTGCATCAGTAGACTCTTTTTTTAGGTTGTACTGTGGTGCAAAAGTGACATCTGCTCAGTGAAATCTGACTGAGGCACAATACATACACACACATATTCATATAAAGTATATTTAAATGCGTGTACACAAAGAGAGAGGCAAGATGATCAATAATTAGCCCAAAAACAATCATAATCTGAAGCATTGTAAGGAAATAAAATAGGATTTAATAGGAAAATAAAATACATTATGATACAGTAATCAATGCATTATAAGAACTATAGACTTAATGGATAAAAATCTAAATTGATATTTTATGTAAAATAACTGATTCTAGCTATAATAATACATGAGCATAAATTACAATGAGTATGAATTATTATTATAAGTCATGTATATATCATGCCATCATGTTTAGAAATAAGAGAAAACAGATCAACTTCCAAAGCGTAATATATACTGTTGACTATTTTGCTTGTTTTTCGCATGTTTCTAAAAAACGACTGCTAAATATATGGTCACATGGTGACAAGTTCGCTATAGACTAAGGAGAGACATCTAAATATTATCATTTAAGATTAATTCAGCCCACAGGGAGGAGGTTTGTTTTGAATATATACTGTATTTAGCTAGTACATTTTGTTCATTCCTTTGGGATTTAAGTAGGGTGTTTTTTAATGCTTATTTGTCTAAATAGTAAATTATTGTTTTCCCAAGGCAGCATATGTCAAAAGTGATGGAGTGAAGAAGTAAAAATAATCACTGGTTCCCGGTTTAACCCCCCTGATATTTAGTCCCCTGTTAACATTATTACAGTACATCCATTAAAAGTAAACATTCAGCTCAATTAATCACTTTACATGGGTTGTCAATCAGCTAGTTTCTAAGGCTTGACTGTGTTTATGGAGTGTACTGTGTATGTGTCCTTTCTAAAAAAAAAAAAGTCATGCCAGAGGTTGGGATTTATGTAAATTATAGGGTTTGTGATGTCACGAACAGGGAAAAAATGTTATTTTTTACTATTGATCTATAGTAGAGAAATATTTTATATTTTACAGTTGGACAAATTATTAGCCCTCCTGTGCGTTTCTTTTCTTTTCAAATTTTTCCTAAATGATGTTTAACAACACAAGACATTTTTCAGAGTATTTCCTATAATATTAATTATATATATATAATATTTAGATAGGGGCGCCACGGTGGCGTAGTGAGTAGCACGTTCGCCTCACAGCAAGAAGGTCGCTGGTTCGAGCCCCGGCTGGGTCAGTTGGCATTTCTGTGTGGAGTTTGCATGTTCTCCCCGTGGTTGCGTGGGTTTCCTCCGGGTGCTCCGGTTTCCCCCACAAGTCCAAAGACATGTGGTATAGGTGAATTGGGTAGGCTAAATTGTCCGTAGAGTATGAGTGGGAATGTGTGTGTATGGATGTTTCCCAGAGATGGGTTGCAGCTGGAAGGGCATCCGCTGCGTAAAAAATATGCTGGATAAGTTGGCGGTTGATTCCGCTGTGGCGACCCCGGATTAATAAAGGGATTAAGCCGACAAGAAAATGAATGAATGAATGAATATTAAGATAAAAGAAGATAGAATAAATCAGTGATTATTAATTATAGAAATTAGTTATTACAGCTACAATGTTTTGAAATGTGTTCTGTTTCTTTGTTTTGAAAAATCTTCTTTCTGTTAAGTAGAATTGGAAGAAGAAATGTACAGGGAGGCTAATAATTCTGACATCAACTTTATTTCATTCTGTAGAGATTAGTGGGTTTGACCTTTAAATTCATTCATTCATTTTCTTTTCGGCTTAGTCCCTTTATTAATCCGGGGTCGCCACAGCGGAACGAACCGGCAAATTATCCAGCACATGCTCCACGCAGCAGATGCCCTTCCAGCTGCAACCCATCTCTGGGAAACATCCATACACTACGGACAATTTAGCCTACCCAATTCACCTATACAATATGTCTTTGGACTTGTGGGGGAAACCGGAGCACCCGGAGGAAACCCACGCGAACATGGGGAGAACATGCAAACTCCACACAGAAACACCAACTGACCCAGCCAGGGCTCGAACCAGCGACCATCTTACTGTGAGGCGAACGTGCTACTCACTACGCCAACGTGGCGCTGACCTTAAAATTATAATTGTTAAAAGAAACATCTCCCTTTGCATTGAACTTTGAGTGTCGTAGCTTTGAGGATGTTGTTTTAGCTAAAAGAACAGGACGCATTTACAATAGAGTTAAAAAAAGGTCCACTTTAACATGATCACAGTTGTATTTCAGTGTTTTGTATTAAAGCGGCTTTGGGAAGCTATAAATATAAGGATTTTGAGTCACGTTTGTGAGGGGCTGCTACTGAACATGTCCTTGTGCAACACAAGCGAATACACAGCGAGAAGTGAAAGGAGGTTTTTGTCTGAAAGCTGCAGCCTTGATCCCGGCATGAAGCACTTTAGCTCTGCATTTTTCCCCACTTTCTTCATTATCAGACTGATGATTGGCGATGCAGAAAAGGTGTCAGAAAGCACAGCTCTATCTGCTTCTGTTTCCATAGAGACTCTGGAATGGTCCACATCCAGCAGCCCTGAAGCGTCAATCACAGCACTCGCGTTTTCCATATTCTACACGTTTCTTTTCCCCGAGGTATGTCTGGAATGTGACGCTCTTCCAGGCGAGCAACATTTGGGTGGCTTAGCACTACAGCCATGCGGTTTAAGTCTGCTCTCTGCTCATGCGGAGGACTTTGACTTGAGCTTTCTCAATCCGTTCGGTTGCATCCAGACTCACATTTCGCTCGGTGTGACTGAAAAAAAAATTGAACTTTGGTCCTTTGGCTAGGCCAAGACCGGGTACTGCAAGAGATTGTGATTTTGAAAGCAGAGAATGTGAGTGAAGAGTGAAAAGAGGACTTTTTTTAAAACAACAGAGAAACAGAGTTTTTTTTAACACTGTGATAAACATCGTGGGTCTAATGTCCAAGCAGAGTTTTATTTTCTTTGTCTTTCCAAGAAATGTATTTGAAATTCAGTGTTCCAGAAATGGGCGCCACGGTGGCGTAGTGAGTAGCACGTTCAACCTCACAGCAAGAAGGTCGCTGGTTCGAGCCCTGGCTGGGTCAGTTGGCATTTCTGTGTGGAGTTTGCATGTTCTCCCCGTGGTTGCGTGGGTTTCCTCCGGGTGCTCTGGTTTCCCCCACAAGTCCAAAGACATGTGGTGTAGAAGAATTGGGTAAGCTAAATTGTCCGTAGTGTATGAGTGTGAATGTGTGTGGATGTATGTTTCCCAGAGATGGGTTGCGGCTGGAAGGGCATCCACTGTGTAAAAAATATGCTGGATGAGTTGGCGGTTCATTCCGCTGTGGCGACCCTAGATTAATAAAGGGACTAAGCCGACAAGAAAATGAATGAATGAATGTTCCAGGAATTTCTCAGTGAACGTTTTGATCACCACAAATACTAATTTTCTTTTTTTCTATTCCTTCCTTTTTCTCTCTTTCTTTTGTGTAATAATTTACTTGTAAAAATTAGAAATAAAGGATCCTGTATTAGTCCTTTTTGAACCATATGTGAACAACTGATGTTTACAAAGAACAAAAACTTTGTTTATTTACAAGAAAAAATATGCATAAAGATTTTTTTGAAATCTAAACCAAGAAATTTAATGAAAACCTGAAATAAATAATAAAACAAATTTCTTTTAAAGATTCAGCAAAGAAACACTCAAGGTTAAATTAGCAGAGGAAATGGTACAGGTCATTTAAATTGATAGTTCGCACAAAAATGAATATTTTTTCCATACCATTTCCTTACACTCAAGTGGATTTAAGAAGAAGATATTCTAAAGAAAGTTAGAAAAAAGCAGCTGTTGACATTTATATTAGGAACAAAAAATACTGTGGAAGTCAAAGGCTTTTTTTCCCCCAACATCTTCACTATATCTTTGTGTTCAACAGAAGAAAGAAACTATACAGGTTTGGAGCAAGTCCACAGTCATATCGTATATGCCACAGCTATATCACCCTTCAGCCCAAGATCGGTTACTCACTGAAGCAAAGCAGGGTTGAGCCTGGTCAGTACCTGAATGGGCAACCACATGGCAAAACTAGGTTGTTGTTGTAGGAAGTGGTGTTCGTGAGCAGGGGGTGCACGACCTGTTGTCTGTGTGAGTCCTAATGCCCCAGTAAAAATGAAGGGGACATTATAATGTCAGTAGGCACCATCTTTCAGATGAATTGTTAAACCGAGGTCCTGACTCTCTCTGGTCATTAAAATGGCTCTTCTCGTAAAGAGTAGTGGTGTAACCCAGCTGTCCTGGCCAAATTCCCTCCATAGGCCCTTACCCATCATGGCCTCCCAATCATCACCATCCACCGAATTTTCACTGTCTCTCCACTCCATTAGCTGGTGTGCGGTGAGCGCAGTGGTGCCATTGTCCTGTGGCTGCTGTCGCATCACCCAAGTGGATGCTGCACACTGGTGGTGGGGGTTGTGAATCGATTTGGGTGTATGGCCATACATGATAAATCCGCTAAATAAATACACACATTACATTACATTACATTAAGTGGAGGACAAATGAATGATGACAGGATTTTGGGGTGTGAACTATCCCTTTAAGACATTTGCATAGCTTTTGCAATGAACTTTTTATGACAGTCCATAATATAACTGCATTTCAGGAAGAATCATGTGGCACAAACCATTAGCTACTGTAGCTTGATGGATGATTAAAATCAGATAGTAACAGAGTGTGGAAGGTTATCATTATGTAGCAATTTATGCTCATTTGTACCATCTTGTTGTGCAGCAACGAATAACTGACAGCAGGCCATCGTATTATTAGGAAATAATGCACACCCGGGGTGGTGATGTGGCCACAATGCGAAGCGGGGGCTTTAACTGTTCAAGTTCAGCCAAGGTCAGATCAAAACCTCCATACAGCCAAGAAATAAAACCGAAAACATATGAGAAAGTGTTTTATAGTTACACTTCCTTTTAATAAGCAGCATGGTTCACCAATGAGAATAGCATTCGATGTCTTCTGGAATAGCAGCTGAGATGAAGGTGGTCTCGAGTTTTATAGCCCAATCTTAGATTAAGGACATTGTTGTTATTGCCGCCTATAAAAATGTCCTGTTAGATTTGGAGTTGGTTAATGGTTGGAGAGAGAACATTGCTTTTATTCTGATGGACAGATTCATCTTAGCACATTTTTAAAAAAAAAACACACACAATTAAAGCCATTTTAAGTGAATTTTGCTATTTGATGAATTTGTAAAGGCATTAAATATCGATTCTGATGCTTTTGGATGTCTTTTATAGTAACTGTAGGATCGCTTTCTGCTGTTAAGATCTCAAACACTTGGAGTGGGTTAATAGGAGCAATGGGTTAATGCGTTTGATTGATTTTACAATGTGCTAACCTTCAAGAGGTTTTCCCTGCATGCTGAAGCAGTTATTAGCTCAGATTGATCTCAGAAGTTGCACTGTTTTAGCAACCCATAATACAAAGAGTGCCAGAGATGAGCAAACCTCCTCGCTGTGTCTAAAAGAGGGCAGAACCATCAAGTAACTCATTGTTGTTATTAATGATTAGCTTGCATTATAAACTGATTTGCTATATTTAGGAGATCACACAAAGCACTGGAATGTTAGCATATCTTGATATGACTTTCAGCTTTGGGCCTTTGTCTAATTTGTTAAAGGAATAGTTTATAGAAAATGTAATCATTTTCTCACCTTGGTGTTATCTTAAAAGTTGTTTAATTTTCTTTCTTTCCATAGCAGAGATAGCCATATTGTTAATTAAAACCATACTGTTAATCTTAAAAAAATATTTTAAGGTATTAAATATTATTATAATTAAGACGAAAAGTGTTTTTCAGGGGTTGCCACAGCAGAATGAACCGCCAAATATTCATGCATATTCTTTACGCAGCGGATGCCCTTCCAGCTGCAACCCAGTACTTGAAAACACCCATACACTCTCACATTCACACACACACACACACACACACACTCATACACTATCACGAGTTTAGTTTATTCAAGTCACCTATAGTGCATGTCTATCACTCTCAGAAATAAAGGTACACAAGCTGTCACTGGGGGAGTACCTTTTCAAAAGATACATATTTGTACCCCAAGAGTCCACAGTGGTACCTCAAAGGTGCATTTTAGTGCCCAAATGTACATAAAAAGTACCTTTGAGGTACCATTATGGATCCTTTAGGTACAAATATATACCTTTTGAAAAGGTACCACCCCAGTGACAACTCCTGTACCTTTATTTCTGAGAGAGTGGACTGTGGGGGAAACCAGAGCACCCGGAGGAAACCCATACAAAAATGGGGAATACATTCAAACTCCACATAGAAAGGCCAACTAGCCCAGTCAGGACTCGAACCAGCGACTTTCTTGCTGTGAGGTGACAGTGCTAACCCAAAATAAAATACATAAAAATACATAAGAAATAAGTACTAAAATTAATTAAAGCTGTAAGGAAATATGTTATTGTAAAGGTAATAAAATTAAGCTAAAATAAGAATGTAATGAATATTTCAGAACGTGAAATATTTAGAATGTATTTGTAGAATAGTTTTTTATTATTTATTAATTTATTATTATTTATTTAATTGTATATTCGATAATTATTAGTAGGAGTAACAGTTTCTACACAGTATGGAAAGTATGGAAAATAATGGAATTTCATTTGAATAATTTCAAGTTCTGGAAAATATAGAAAAAAATATATTTTTTCTTTTTTTGTATGCTTTTTATTTTCTACAATATCAAATTAAAAACCTCTATAATATAACCATCAGACAACAGCTTTTAAAAATGTTTCAGGGTGTTTCTGGTTCATGCTTGTTAGTAATTGAATGCTAAAACCGTTTATTAGAAAATAATCATGGTACAAAAAATCTGTAAAAAAGTCTGGAAATGTATTTATAATATTTATGTTTTCCAGAATAATAAATTTAGACTGGAAAAGAACAGATTTTTATATTGGAAATTGTGTAGGAATCATGAGTTTAGTTGTAGTAATTGTATTCATTTATGTATGGACACAACAAAAAAAATATTTATTTTAAAACTATGGTACACTTTGTTTCTTTACCACATTTTAAAAATATTTCGTGTTATTTTATGTGTTAAAATTAAAATAAAAACAAAACTCAAACCTTTTTACACAGTGGTAAAAATGCAGGGTTCCACACAATTCCTACATGTTGTCCCAACACAAATCGATTAAGTACAACTTCATTGTTTTACAAATTTAAGGGGAATTAAACATAAAACAATTAAGTTGACCCAGAAAAACCTTTAGAATTGTGTTATTTTAACTCATCAGAAATAAGTATTTTGTACAAGCAGCAAAGTCAGACATTTTGTAAGCATAACGGGTGAATTATTCGTTTAAATACCACCAGATCTCTTTTTAAATGAGCTCAAACTGACAAACGAATAAGCTATTCACTGCTACCTAGGCCACATTCTTATTCCTGCCGTTTCTCTTGTGAAGTCTAAATGAGTTTCGGACTGAGCATTTGAAAGGTATCTGCTATAATCCACTGCTAAAGAAGATGTTTCCATGTTTGGTCAAAACTGCACCAGTTTGATTCTCAGCTGCACCAGATCCTTGTGTTTCAGGTTAATGTCAGGTCAGGCTATGAGCTGGTCATCAGACTAAAGCAAAGGGTCTTGCATGCTTATCTATTTTAAACCATTTCCCCCGTGGATTTAAAAAAAAAGGAGTCACGCTGATTTTCTACGCTCACTGTTTGTGGTCCTGTCACTCTTTTTCAAGACATTTCATAATCATTTTACTACGAGTTCGCTTTAGGTAATCGCTCCTATTAGGTTTCTTTTTGATTTTGAGTTTATTTTATATTAGAAAGATCATTACTGATTAAATGATCTGGTATTTCGAAGTGTTCTGACATCGTTTTGTCTTGTTTTAATACCAATGACAGGTTGTTTGAGGGTCCAGAAAGTTCACATATATCTAAGCATATGGATTCAACGTAAAAGCAGTGCCAAATCTGTCAGAGATGATTATTTAGATATAAAAGTACAAAGAGATTTGTCCTTTTTATCAGTATGGCCCCTTTTTTTATATTCACTGGCAGTGTTTTGTTTTGTCACGGCTTTCACATACAGAAAATGTGCATGGATTACTCAAGAAATGTGGCTTATGGATTGATTTGTTACAGATGTTTGGGATGTTTTTAAGTAATCGTACTACTCCAGTGTGGTTATGTTTGATTTGGATATCAAAACGAAGGTTTGTTTGGTTGGATATTTCTGCGCACATTCTCTGGACCCGTCTTATTTTTGACCACCCGCTCTGCCTGTTTTATCTTTAGCAAAGTTCACAGTTTGCATAGTGCGGTTTGCTGTGAAAGTAAACTCTTGTGCTCAGTTTCAAGTCGCAAGTTGATAGGAATCAGTATTATTGTACGCAAAACCGGAAATTGGTCATGAATGGAAAATTAAAAAGACTAAAAAAAAAAAAAATGCATTGACTTAAACCAAATCTTTGGTCTTCACAAAGAAGTGCAGAAGGCGGCGGTGTTAAATGTGTAATTTATATGTCAGGCAGAGTTACAGATGACTGAGAAGGACTAATTACTGCACTCAGGCTTAATTACTTTAAGAGCAGAAAGTTGAGTGATGTTAACGGATGTTCCTCTTCTCTGCCTCTAGTCTAATTGGTCTGTGCAAGTACTGTTGTTGGATTTCATTTGCCCATGCAATTCTCTTCTCAATCAATTGGTCATTATTGCCAAATAAAACACCACCGACAACATAATAAGCTTGCCAGGACATGAAATATTTATTTGATTTAAACTGAGAACAGCATATTTGATCTATTATTATTATTATTATTATTATTATTATTATTATTATTATTATTATTATTATTTATTTATTTATTTATTTATTTATTTTATTTTTTACCGTAATCAATTATTATGCAATACATGAAATTAGCACATATTTGATTAAAGTGAAGGTCACATAAGCAAAACTATTATGGCCAAAAAGTCAGATTTTTACTTATTTAGTTGAGTAAAATGACTCTGATTTTCTTAACGCTGCCCTGATTCTGTTTTCTTTTTATCTTTTTACACTACACTGCTCTAATACTAGAATACAAAGAGAGGGCTGTATGTAATACAAGCAAGGTCAAGCATAAAAAGATGGAACAGAGATTAAGCAGATAGAACCAGATAGAATAGAAAATGGATAAGAGAGGGCTAGTATTAGAAAGTCAGATAATGGCTACTTTACATTTTAAAGATGCCTTGTTCTGACTTTCTAATTGTAGCACTCTTTTATCCATTTTCTATGTCTCTAAATGCATTTTTTTCTCTGTTTCTATCCATTTTTTTAAATTTATGTCTGCTAACATAAATTAATTTTTGTTGCTTTGATTCTGTTGACTTAATTTATAAGTTGCTTTTGATAAAAGCATCTGTTGAATGGTTAGATGTAAAACTAAAAATGTTTTATGTTTGTATGGAGAAATCCTACAGAAATTGCAATAGAAGTTTATAATTTTGGAAATGCGAGTTTCATCAGCTTTAACAGACTGACCAGAAAACCTGCAAAATTTTGCCAAAGCTATAAATTCCATAACAAAAAAGTGTGAATTCCTATTGAAATGACTGCGCTTTGCCACAAGAACAATCTCAATAATAATTCATTAGATTGTTAACATGAGATATGTATTCTCAAGTATTGATCATTTTCTCAGTAATGAGTAAAGTAATGCATGAAAAAAAGTCTGAATGTTTCAGTTACTTCAGTTTCAGTTGTTGAGGTTTTCAAATAATTTGCTGAATTAAAGTTAACATAGTCATGTTGAATCATGCTCTCAGTGAAAGAATGCGCTCCCTGCTGGAACAGACAAAAACCAAGATGGCAGACCAGAGCCATAGATTTCTGCGATGGAAGTATTCTCATTATTTTGAACACATTGAAGGAAAGGAAAAAAGGAATTGTTGCAATGGACAATGATTTTACTTCACTAATAAGACAGAAAGTACAAAGGTAGCAAATGTATTGCTTTAAGGCATTAAATAATCTGTATATGTTATGTATAGCTCTGGGGTCAGGAAGTTCTCAGAAGATACCATTATGATAAATGACAATTTTTTTTTTGTATTTTAAAGGTGAATGAAGGTGTAGGGTATGTGTGGTGTTAATTCCAGAGCTCCTCTATTTAAAACAGTAAAAAAAAAACTCAGCCAGGTAAGAAAAAGTTACGCCAAACTAACTTAAAAGTAACATAACGCATTACTTACCATAAAAGGTGTCAAAGTAATGCAAACTACTTACTTTTTTGGGGAGTAACTCAATATTCTAATGCCTTAGTTACAAAGTAACAGTATCTATTCTTTGCATTAGATTCATGACTGCTAATCTTTCAACATGTGAATTCCCACCAACCAATCTAAGCTGCTTGGACTTTAACTCTTTGAATATGGTGTTTAATTCAGTGCCACACTTTTAACAAGCATTGAGCAATTGAGCTTCTAGGAAAGTTTTTGCTAGTGTGACCTTAACATCGAAGAGTAGCAATATCCTAAATACAAGACTACCTTTTCCACTCTTCCGTTATCTTCTTTATTACCCTGCGTTATCTTTCTTTTTTGTTCTTTTCAGTGTATGTTAAAAGAGATTTCGATACAGTAGCTTCTAGCTAAGAAGGAACAAGATGAGGACAGAGATCAGTCCAAGAAGAAAGCTTTGAGACAGACAGGCTGCTCTTTTTTCTTTTTTTTTGCCCAGTTTTCAAAGCTTAAAGCCTGCCTAGTCAGTTGCAGGAATCTGTTTTGGCATATGGGGAGAATTATTGGACATTAGGAGTATAATGTAGCTCACAAAGGGGAGAACTCATCTGAACCGGATTACTGATTTTATCAATCTCAGTCTTATTATAGAATGGTTCATGAGAACGGCCTGATAAAGGTTTCAAGACATGTCAGTCGACCCAAAGGATTTCTCATTTCTTTTGGGGCATTAATAATAGTCGGTGCTAAATGAAAATTATTTAAAGGCTTTTTATTTTTCTGAACATCTGGTCAGTGATACATCTTAAAGCGATAGTTCACCCAAAAGTAAAAGTTCTGTCATTAATCTCGTTCCTAACCCGTGAGACCTTTGTTCATTTTCAGAACACAAATGAAGATATTGATGAAATCAGAGAGTTCCCTCATCTTCCATAGACAACAAAGGCCCTGAAAGGTTCAAAGCCCGGAAAAGTACCAAGAACATTGTCTTCAATGTATATTTAATGGTTCAATTGCAATTTTAACAGCAAAAAGGTTGCTCGTTCAAGTCCTGGCTGGTCCAGTTGGCATTTCTGTGTGGAGTTTCCATGTTCTCCCTGTGTTTGTCTGAGTGTCCTCCATGTGCTCCGGTTTCCCCCAAAGTCCAAAGACATTTGCTATAGGTTAATTGAATAAGCTAAATTGACTGTAGTGTATGAGTGTGTGAGTGAATGAGTGTGCATGGGTGTTTCCCAGTACTGGGTTGCAGCTGGAAGGGCATAAGCTGTGTAAAACTTATTCCAGAATAGTTGGTGGTTCGTTCTGCTGTGGCGACCCCTGATGAATATACAGGACTAAGCTGAAAGAAAATGAATGAACAAGAACACTTTTTTGCTCTTATATCCCATACTGAAGTAATTATTTTGGTTTACATTATTATTTTTGTTTCATGTATTTGTCTTTATTTATTTTTTGTATTTATTTTCTTTTAAAATTTAAATAAAACATCCTCAAACAGACCATATGCTTTCAGTTTAGTTGTTTAACTGGAATATTATCAAGCTGTGAGAATACTTTTGTGTAAAAGTATTCTCATAGCTTGATAATGTCAATTAAACCACTGAACTGAAGGCATATGGTCTGTTTGAGGATGTTTTATAAATTCTTTTTGGGCTTTGAACAAGACGGAAACCTTTGGCTGTCTATAAAGGATGAGGTAGATCTCAGATTCACCTGAAATATCTTCATTTGTGTTCTAAAGATTAATGAAGGTCTCAGGGGTTTGGAGAGACATGAAGGTAAGTAAAGTATTTGTTTTTTCAGTTGTTGTCAGTGGAAGCACCACATTTTAAAATATTTTCCATTTTTAAAAGCCTTGACAGTTGTAGAAGAACTTACCGGTGTCTTTAGAATAATGCTTTTAGGGCTCATTCACACCAAACACGTCTTTACTTCTAAAAACATGTGACGCAGTGGCTTAAAACAAAGCACAACTTAAAGCAGGAGGTTATCCAAACACAGCCACTGGGCACCTATAAACAGAAACTTCCAACAGTTGCCCCGCATCTAAGCTCTTTTTTTCTCTCTCTCTCTCTTTTCTTGAGGACCATTGCTGTGGAACTGACAGTGATGAGCTGCACTACGTATGAAATTTTATGTTGCTAAAAAAAAGCACTGCTCGCATGCACGGCACTTCACACATCCTCCAAGCGCGTATTTACATCGAAAAACAATATGAAGTAACACACTGGAGAGGAAAAACGCATTCTATGTGAACGGCCCTTAGGCTACTTGTCCACTGAATTGCTTTTGCTCTAAACAACTTGCAATGTCTAAAAAAACACTCAAAAAACACAACGCTACAATTGACGACAGAAAACAAATGCTCAGCTTGAGGAAAAAAATGCTTCGGTTGCCATGCAGTTTTAGTATAACAAACATTTGAACCCTTTTTCACTATAAAGTAAACCTTTTGTTTAATATAAAGGCTATAGATGTTAAAGATTCTGAAAAACTGATATTTTTGTAGCTTTTTTCTTTGTTTATTTTGCTTTAACAAAGCAACATTTCAAACAGCAGACAAGGGCAATTGCACAACATTAGGCATTATTTGCTTTCTCACTCGGAGAGTCACACAATGCTGCTTTTATGTTTACAGTTATGAATTCTGATATTGCTCAATTTGTCTGTTCATTGAGTTAGATTGCTCAGATCTTTTATCCATTTGGATACAATTGCCATGTTCATATATGCCTAAATAAACCAAAAAAGGGAGAAAACACAGCAGTTGTGAAAGCACCCTAAGGATGAAACAACCATCATGTTTTTTTCATTATGTCTAACTGACAAATAACACTCCTGCTGCATAGGTATTTTAGGAGAAAAGCTAAGACGGTTTTCATATTTGACAGTTGATTTGATAAGAATAAATTGATTAGCTTTCACTCTGACATTCAAGGTTAATCTCGTTTCATTCTGGGCAGCACAAGCGCACACATTTGTTTCTAATAAATCAGGATTCCTTCATGAAAGCATTGTATCTGTGAGGAATAAAAATTTCAAATTGATTTGCTTATTTTGTGGTCGAATCTCACACCAAACCATGTGAACATGAGATAATTTAATCTTTTTGGATGATGTACCAGTCTAACATTATTCAAGGTTGTGTTTTCATTATCACAGAAGTGAACGAATACTTTTCATCCAAACATTTAAACATGTTGTTGAAAGCCAACAATGAATCGGATTGATCAGGTTCTTGAGTAAAAACACAGCAATACTAAGACTGTTATGAAAAAAGATTCTTAGTTTTGATTTGTTTTTGCAGTTATGCCAAGAAACATTTTGGGTTCCACAAAGAAGATGGAGTGAAAAGTTTTTAAAAGAGTCATTTCAATACCCTAATGTGATTTTAAGTTTTTCATAAAGCTTTGATGCCAATGAAGAACCGTTATTTTTAATAATGTACTGTAAGTTAGCAAATTACTAGATCAGAATCCTGAACAATCTTCTGTAAGTGTCCATGTATTAGCCCAACGACGAAGCTAACAGTATGGGTGAAGGTAAATGCATGTAAGCCTTTTAGCACATGTGAAAAGAAATAATTTACTTATGAAAACGTATTTTAATTCGTTTCCATCTCTGAATTTAATCTGACTCCAATTTATTATAATTTAAATGCTCATACCTAAAGAGAGTTTGATTCAACCACTAGATTATATCATATTAAGTCAGTGATTGTCAGGAAATATGAGTTTAAACAAGAATTTTACATTTATTTGTCAGGCAAAGATTTTCCATTCCAATTCACATAATTATACAAGATAAGCCAATTCAGATTGTACAACAGAGTTTAAGATTAATACCTGACCATGTGGAAAGACATTGCAACATACAAGCTCTGAGACAGAGCTCAGAAACTTATACGTTGCAACGGGGTCTCCTGGCTAGAATCCCACTCGCCTAAACAACATCGTTACCTTAAATACCCAACAGGGCGTCACAGTGACCCTTGCCTAGTGTATTGATGTGTTAATCATTTCTGGAGGGGGAGCATCTGGCAGAGAGTTCATCAAAGTCAAAACCAAATTTAACAAATACCAGGGAAATATTGCAATGACCTTAAGACCACTTTACCAATCACACAGAGACATTTAAAATGATACCAAACATGAATATAAAACTACAAGATACACCATGTTAAAACCTTGAACATTTTATGTGAAATGTAAATGATCTACTCTGATGGAGCAAGGACATACAATCAGGAAGAGAGCTCAGGATGATTTGAATAGAACAGATGAACAGCTTGTCTTCTGATCTTCTCAGATTAGCCAGTTCATTGTTTTAATGCCTTACCATTCTTGTGGTCTTGTCTCGTGGAATTCCATAACAATTTTCAGGGTTTATTATGATGGAGAGACATAGCCAATTCTTACACTTCCAATGGTGTAAGCAAAATAATCTTATTCATTCATTCATTTTCTTTTCGGCTTAGTCCCTTTATTAATCCGGGGTCGCCACAGCGGAATGAACCGCCAACTTATCCAGCATTTGTTTTACGCAGCGGATGCCCTTCCAGCCACAACCCATCTCTGGGAAACACATCCATACATTCTCATTCACACACCTACACTACGGACAATTTAGCTTACCCAATTCACCTATACCGCATATCTTTGGACTGTGGGGGAAACCGGAGCACCCGGAGGAAACCCACGCAACCACGGGGAGAACATGCAAACTCCACACAGAAATGCCAACTGGCCCAGCCGAACCAGCGACCTTCTTGCTGTGAGGTGAACGTGCTACTCACTACGCCACCGTGGCGCCCTAAAATAATCTTATGTCTAAAGGAAAAACAAGATTATTTAGCTTAACCAATTTGAAGATTATTTAGCAAAAACTCTTCATTTTGGCATATTATTTCTCCACCGTGGCTCAGTGGTTAGGCCCAGCTGGGCCAGTTGGCATTTCTGTGTGGAGTTTTTTCCGGGTGCTGCTGTTTTCCTCACAGTCCAAAGACGTGCAGTATATGTGAATTGATAGGGACAGATCTGCTTCTGTTACTAATTTACTGCTAAAGGCTGATGTACAGTGAGGCAAGTTTATTTATATAGCACATTTCATACACAATGGTAATTTAAAGTGCTTAACATAAACAAAAATAAAAGAAACAAGAAAATAAAAACAAAAAAGAATAAAAAATATTAAAAATTAAAATGTGTTAAAACAGGTTATAAAAGAATGAAAAAGAAAAGAAAGACACAATAGTGCGATCTGTCAGACGTAGCACAGTGTTTATTCAGTAAAGGCACAGCTCAACAGATGTGTTTTAAGTCTTGATTTGAATGTATCTAATGTTTGAGCACATCTGATCATTTCTGGAAGCTGACTCCAGCAGCGGGGGGCGTAGTAGCTAAAAACAGCAAGAAGGTCGCTGGTTCGAGCCCCAGCTGGGCAAGTTGGCATTTCTGTGTAAGTTTCCTCTGGGTGCCGCTGTTTTCCCCACAGTCCAAAGACATGCAGTATATGTGAATTGAATAAACGAAATAGGCCATAGTATATGAGTACGTGTGTGAATGTGAGAGCGTACAGGTGTTCCCAGTACTGTGTTGCGGCTGGAAGGGCATCTGTTGTGTAAAACACATGCTGGAATAGTGGGTTGTTCATTCCACTGTGGCGACCCCTGATAAATAAAGGACTAAGCTGAGGAAAATGAATGAATGAATTTCTTGATTTGAGACTTTTTTAGACATTTAGACTAGACGAAAGCATTTTTTCCAGTGCTTTTGTACATTGTGACCTGGATTTCACATCTCTTGCTATCTAATTGTTATCGTATTGCATCAAAATACTTGAAATACGTTGTAGGACTCACTTTTATAGAGTTTTTATTACTGCGCTTTGATTGGAGCTTGACTGATGATGTGTTCACTACAAACTGTTGACACCTGCGTGGAATTATTCATTTGTCCAAATGTTTTCCCTAGAAAAGCAACACGCGGGTGCGAAGATAATGACAGAATTTTCATTTTGAGTTCAACCGAGAGGTCAAGTCTTGGAGGTTTGATTTTAAGCAGGAAGGAAAGGCCATGGGCGAGATGAGAAAGTGATGAGGAACTTAGTGTGTTTGTGGCTTGTGTGACAGTCAGGCTGAGAATTCCTCAGTCTTACCCTGCAGACCCTCAGCCAAAACTCGCTGGAGTGAAACTCACATGAGACCATCACTCCATCAGCAATACTTCAGCCCAACACATTCTTTCAACTGTTTCGCTCCACCAAACAGCTGTTGTTGTGCTGTAGCATGGTTAAATGAACAACACTAACCCTGCGGAGCCCCTGTTCATGCAAGACAAATGGGATGTGACATTCATGTTGTCTGTTCTGAAGAGTTTTGTTGAGTGAAATGTGTGAAAATGTGAAAAGTTTCATCTTGGGAAAATAAAGAGCTCAGATTTAAAGCTAGGTTAGGTGCAGTACTTGCGAATGCACGCACTATACTGCTGTTTTTGGCTGTTTTTTTGGTATTTTTACGGTCATTGAAGGAGCCGGGACAGATCTACTTCTGTTACTAATTTACTGCTAAACGCTGATGTACAGTGAGGCAAGTTTGTTTATATAGCACATTTCACACACAATTGTAATTCAAAGTGCTTTTTACATAAACAAAAATAAAAGAAACAAGAAAATAAAAACAAGAAAGAATAAAAATGATTGAAAACAGATAAAAATGTGTTAAAACAGGTTATAAAATAATGAAAAAGAAAAGAGAGACACAATAGTGCGATCTGTCAGATGTAGCACAGTGCTTATTCAGTAAAGGCATAGCAAAACAGATGTGTTTTAAGTCTTGATTTGAATGTACCTAATGTTTGAGCACATCTGATCATTTCTGGAAGCTGATTCCAGCAGCGGGGGGCGCAGTAGCTGAAGGCCGATTCACCCTGCTTTGACCGAACTCTTGGAATTTCTAACTTGATCCTAATGATCTGAGGGATCTGTTAGGTTTGTATTCAGTGAGCATATCTGTAATGTATTGAGGTCCTAGGCCATTTAGTGATTTATTGGCAAGTATTTTGTGGTTCTGGTCAGAATCCTGGCAGCAGCATTCTGGATGAGCTGCATCTGTCTTTAGGAATGCCAGTTAGGAGTCCATTACAGTAATCCACCCTGCTGGTGATAAAAGCATGAACAAGTCCTCCCTGGAAACAAAGCATCTAAATCTTGTAATGTTTTTGAGAATATAGTATGCTGATTTAGTTGCTGACTTGACATGACTACTGAAACTTAGATCAGTAGTTGCACAGTAACTTAGAAAATCTAAAGTGGACTATCAAAATTCTGCTGTGTTTCTGAATGAAGTTAAAGTCATCTAAACACACAAGTCTAAGCATAAGTTTTAACAACTAATTTCTAATAACTAATTTCTTTTTATCTTTGCCATGATGACAGTACATAATATTTTTCTAGATATTTTTCAAGATACTAATATTCAGCTTAAAGTGACATTTAAAGGCTTATGTTTAATTTGGCAAGTTACCGTAATTAGGCAAATTATTTATAACGATGGTTTGTTCTGCAGGCAATCGAAAATTATAATAAAAAAGGGGGCTATTAATATTGACCTTAAAATGGTTTTAAAATTTTTTAAATCTGCTTTCTATTCTAGTCAAAATAAAACAAATAAGACTTTCTCCAGTGGAGAAATATTGAAAACACTGTGAAAAATTTGGAAATGATTAAAAAAGCAAATCAATAATAATAATTTTAATATTTCACAATATTATTATATAATAATTTTAATAATATTTGACTTCAACTGTAAGGGATTTTAAAAGAAAATAGTATCAATCACAAAATTTAGAATGCTATTATTTTTTTAAGATTAGCAAAATATAAAAATAATCAAGGTAAGCCAATCACCATTAGGAGTACTAGATAAACAAACAAAAAGAAATTGTAATAGTTCATCAGACGTCACCTAAAACAGAACTGAGCACTGTGAAAGTTTCCTTTTTGATTCTCTTAATGGATTAATGGATGCGTGCCTTATTTGTGCAAAATCTTTTCGGTTTGATCAGATGTTAATGGATGTCTAAATTTGGTCAGAGGAATGCATGTCTCTTTGATTGATGCACCTGCTTAGTTTGACATGATTTTTTTAAAGAAACCATTAAGAGAGAGATCTTTTTTTGAACACCATAATTTCCGTTAGCCAAAACAAATCTAGGAGCAGCTAAAAGGACCCATTAATAATCCCTGTGTATTTCTGTCCAATCTTCTCTCTGGAGAACCAATATATCACAGTGAATTTTGATGTTATTTAGGGTACATTTAAATCAAACTATTTGAATGAAGACTTTTATTGTGTTTTGTCTGTTCATTTACTTGTAAACTAAGTTTGAAAACAGGTTTAAATAAAAAAAAAAAAAAATTCATGTGCTTTTTTGAGCACATCCATAATAACAAGGTGGACTACAAGACCGGGCTGTATCTGGAATCACCCCACACCCTAAAGTAGGGTACATGCAGAAGTATTCAGAGGGACTAATTTTCAGCAACCTGGGTCAAGTGCTTCCGGTGAACTGCATGCAGTTACAAAATCTGCATGTTTAAGGTGTTTTTTGTTTTAAAAAAAACAGTGATCTTCACTGCTTGATTGATATACAATATAAATTGGGTCTCAGAATGTAAAAGAAGCACTGTAGTAAAATCTATTTCCCCGTGCCATATCTTTAAAATATTAACTGTTATTTTACCACAGTATTTTCAATGGTGTTTCTGTGCTCGCCTGCTGATCCTGACAGTGCGTGTGTATAAACGGCTTTTCATCTCTTTTTACACTTGATCAACTAAATGAATGCTGAAGTCTATTTAAATGATTGTATTTTAATTACGTTACAACATCGATGCTGTTAATGGAACCGTATAAAATTTTAAAGTCACATTAATCGTTCAGCGGAAGTTTATTGGTATGGGAAGAAACACTAGCTGTGCATATACCCTATAGTGCATTATCTGAGGGAGCATTCATGTGTAACTGTTCAAAACTGGTGGTGGACATTCTAATGTGGACTCAGTCAATCCCACAATGCACCGCAATAATGAGTGTACACACTAAAGCGCTACATACCCATTACACGCTGGGAGAGTTTGCACGGCAAATCAATTCCCGCATTTGACCACAAGAAGGCATCTACAAGTTTCTAAATATTGAATTATGAATTTGTTAAATAGATAACTCGCCAAGTGTAAAGTATCACTGAGTCAACAAGCAAGTCAATCATAAGAAAACACTGACTTTTATGTTGCACATGGGATCATTAATATGCAAATCCCATGCTGTATTTGATTGGCCACTGCATTTCCTAGTAAGATTACAAAATGGCAAATGCAGGGAGAAACTGTTTCGCCACTCACAATGTTGTATAATGAAGGGAGAAAATTGTGTAAATAATAAAATTATATTTTTTAATATAGCGCCTTTAAAAGTAGCATCTCAAGGCACTAAACAGACATATGAAATGTGCAGCAGTAAGAGATACATACACGAATAAATTAAAAAAATTAAAATTAAAATAGTGGCGCCATGGTGGCATAGTGAGTAGCACGTTCGCCTCACAGCAAGAAGGTCGCTGGTTCGATCACCGGCTGGGCCAGTTGGCATTTCTGTGTGGAGTTTGCATGTTCTCCCCGTGGTTGCGTGGGTTTCCTCCGGGTGCTCTGGTTTCCCCCACAGTCCAAAGATACTGTGAATTGGGTAAGCTAAATTGTCCATAGTGTATGTGTGTGAATGAGAATGTATGGATGTGTTTCCCAGAGATGGGTTGTGGCTGGAAGGGCATCCGCTGCGTAAAACAAATGCTGGATAAGTTGGCGGTTCATTCCGCTGTGGCGACCCCGGATTAATAAAGGGACTAAGCCGAAAAGAAATTGAATGAATTTATGAAAATTAATATAATTAAAAACATAAAATAATAATAATAGTATTGTATCTGAAAATCAAATATAAATCAAATAAAAACTATCGTAAAAAAGTAAGTTTTAATCAAACAGCAAATCCCAAACAAAACAGCATCCATTTAAGTGGACTAATATAGGGAATGATGAATGAGCGATTTGGGATATAACCTATAGTTGCAGATGCATAGTGTATCCATAATCCTGGACCAGGCCGTATCCTGAGCAGATGCTGTGGCAAACACGGAAGAGTGGAGAGCATGAGACTGATTCCTGAAAAACCCCAGTGACAGACCAGTGTCCACATTGATCCCATGGGCCAGCCTGATGGACATTTAGCATTCTCCAGCCTCCGGCACCTAGACTGCAGCTTTGCACAAGAAGTTTGTCCAGTGGAGAAATGGTCATGCCAGACTGAGCCTAGTTTTTCTTGATGCTTTTTCCTTCACTTTCTCCAATTGGTGAAGTTTTGTTCCTCACCACTGTCGCCACTGGCTTGCTTGGACTGGGACTTGCAGAGCTGCACATTGATGGATTTGCTCTTCAGTGTTTGGACTTTCAGCAGTGAAATTTAAACCACACTGAACTGAACTTTAACTCTAACTAGACTGAAAGAGAAAACTAGACTGACACAGTTTCAATTAACAGATCTTCTATGTCAGTGGTTCTCAAACTTTTTACACCAAGTACCACCTCAGAAAAAAAGGTCTCTCCAAGTACCACCATAATGACCAGTATTAAAATAAAGAGCTACAGTTCAAAAATGTGGCAGATTAATTCTTCTTATTATGAATATTTGTTATTATCAGCCACTTTAACTATTATAAATAGTTCAAACATTAACACTGTACTGTGCTTACAGGTAAGAAAATTAATAAAACATATAAAACACGTTTAAATTAAAATGTGCCTTTAAAGTTTATTAAAAATGGCACTGTTCTTAAAAAGTATAAGATAAAGTATAATCATAAAGAAGCCTATTCAACAAGTTCCTTGAACCTAATAAATATAGTCTATGTCATCATAATCCTACATAAACTCTTTTTGAAATGCAGTATATGTTGCATGTATATGACTTTTTTCTATGTCTTTAAAATCTAAACATTAACTTGTGTTTTAAAAGCAAGTGATTAAACTATACCTGTCAACATTGGAACATAAAAATACAGGATACGCTCCCAACAACTGTTACAAATGCAGGGAGGAAATTAGCTTCAAATGATAGAATACATAACAAACATTAAAAAATTGAAAATAAGATAAAAGGTTTAACCTATTAAAATCAATTTACTGATTACATTGGTGTTATCGTATGCGTCAAAAGTGTGTTAATTTTTTAACTTTAATTATTCAGCGATTCCTCCGCGTACCACTAGAAGTAAGCCTGTGTACCACTACTCGTACACATACCACAGTTTGAGAACCACTGTTCTATGTTATGCTTTGACACAATCTACATTGTAAAAGCGCTATAGAAATAAAGATGATTTGAATTGAATTGAATTTCTTGTGACCATCCTCAACTGGCCTGGCCAAAATGCAGTGTTTGTCTTTCTGTGTCAGTTATTTTTCTTTTTAAAGCAGGGATGTCAAACTCAATTCCTGGAAGGCTGCAGCCCTGCACAGTTTAGTTTCAACCCTAATTAAACACACCTGATCAAACTAATCGAGTCCTTCAGGCTTGTTTGAAACCTACCAGTGAGTGTGTTGAAGCAGGGTTGGAACTAAACTGTGCAGAACTGTGGCCCTCCAGGAATTGAGTTTGACATCCATGTTTTAAAGCGTTTTACTGTTTGTGAAAACTTTTAAAAACGCAATGACTTTTTTTTCCACTTATAAGTATCTCATTGTCATGTAAATGTATCTTAAGAAATAATTTCGAATTCCATAAACACAATCCTTATATGTCCAAAGAATGTGTTGCTCTGAGATAAAATTGTCTGGTTTGTTTCTTGCTTTATTTTCATTGCTTCTGATTTGTATTTTCAACTTTCTCCTTTTCTTGATCACATCTGTTTTCATTCACAGTCCACTGACATTAGCAATATATGTTCTTTTTCTCAGAAAACTGACAAGAAAAAAAAATCTACTTGCCTTGAATACATTTGCCTCTTTTCCAAGAATGCTTCTTTCCCAACCAAGCTCAACATATGTGTGTTTTCTGTTTTTTTTTTTTTTTGTCTCCAGATTGTCATTTCTTCAAAGCCGAAGGTACAGCGACAATTCCAACCGGTTTCTGTCGTGCGAGCTGGAATCACAGGAGTCTGCCATTGCATCATAGCCAAGAGCTCAAACGTATACAGATGCAGCTCCATGAGACCGTCCAAATATGTTGAACTCTGTTGCAGTTTCTGTTTAGATGGGTAATCACTTTCATTGATGAATGGCAATTTAAAAAAAAAAAAAGACTATTTTGCAGAACTCGTACACTACATTATGTACAGTTGATGTTAGCATGCAGGCATTTTATTAGACAGCCTAAAATCAACAAAACAATCACATAAGGGTTGCATCCGAAATCACATACTTCCCTATTACAGACAAAAAGTACTCCTTAATTCCTATATTATGGAGCAAGACTCAGACGTGTGCATATTTTGGACTTTTTACTATCCCATGAGACCACAGGAGAACATTTGTGAATGGCAGTGAAGCTACAAAACCTTTAGGAATCTTTTGTTGTGGATCAGGGATTTAGAGCATACATCAAAATTCACCTGGCAATATGATTTCATTCATTCATCTTCAAAGGATTCAAAAGAGTAGATGAATGAATGTCCCTTATTTGTCAATTTGTCAGAGGTCGCTTAGTCCCTCATTTCTCAGAGGTCGCCACAGTGGAATGAACCGCCAACTATTCCAGCATATGTTTTATGCATCAGATGCCCTTCCAGCCACAACCCACTGGGAACTATGGCCAATTTAGTT
>CAIGQQ010038251.1:4365974-4405655 GCA_903798035.1 Danio albolineatus
GATAGATAGATAGATAGATAGATAGATAGATAGATAGATAGATAGATAGATGCCTGCTAGCTATAGTGTTTCTGAAGTAAATAATGCTTGGTTCCACGCTGTGCCTTCATGTCGTCCCAACACAAATCAATTAAGTTAACCTAATAGTTTTTCCAAAAAAAAAAAAAAAAAAAATTAAGAATTGAGTTGTATCATTTCCTTTTAAATAAGCAGTGTGAACAAGCAGCCAAAGTTATTTTTTAATGTAGTAAAAAAATACTGTTGTAAACTTAAAACTATATTACACAGTAAAAAGGGTATTATACCCTATAGTTATAGAAAACTACAGAAATTTGTTGGTTAGTTTGTTTATATTGCTAGTTATATTATTACAGCAATATAGGATTATCACAGCAGATTCATGTTCTTTACTATAGTATTTTTTTCATATGGGCTGCTTTTTATTTTAATTTTTTTAATCAAATCACTTTTTTTATACTGTGCTTTAATATGTAACTCATGGAAGAATCTTTTACTCCTGTATCTTCAGCAGTGAGGGAATTGTAGAAAATTGAGGTTTGCTAATTTCGATTTCCACTTCTTTTTTCAGCACTTGTAAAACAATTAGCCTACATCAAATTATGTACCGATTTAAAAACGTATGAGATTTCGGCTGCAGCCAATGTGTCAAGAAATGGGAAAAGTTTGAAGACAAACGCACTTTGGTTTTTACATGCTATATGTGCTTGTCTGCTGCTTCTCGTATATATAACTGTTCTCTTATTAATTGAAAGGAACATGTCTGCTTCAGCTGTAACAATGACAAATATATACTGCGCAGCGGACAGTGAACGCGGCCTGTCATTTAAGCATGTTGTTATTCTGTCCTCCAGTGAAGCTCATTTTCTGACTAAGGAGCTGATACTCCCTCTTTACCAATGTATTTATGTTGTACCTGTACAGTTTTGACTTCTTTGAGAAGAAGTAGTGGCTTGTCACTGTGTGACATTTGTACTTTTATCGTATCGCTGTATACTCAAACTGAATTTAAAACATACAGAGGATAAATCTGTTAGACCAAAACTGTTTCTTAAAAACTACATTGTTACTCCATAAACTGCATCTGTTCGGTAGTTCTCGTCCATTACATAAAAGCATCTGTTTGATTGATGTGCCATTGGGTTTTTTTTCCCCCACCGTGCTCCAGACAGCTCCTCGGAGACAGCCAAACTATTTTAATTGTGTAATGCTTCGTATGGACTTGAAAGCATTAGCTTGATCAGGCCATTACATTGTTTTGCCCAAATGAGCCAATTACATGTCGAGGCATCGAGTGCCACTCAAACTCGACCATCAAAGATATAAATTACTATCCATCTGTGAAACCAATGTGAAGATGATTTTGAATGTGAAATTTGATGGCAGCCATTCTATCACGAAGCCACACAACAGATGTTTTACTCTCTGCCAGTGGCAAACAATGAAAACTGATGAAAAATAAGAATTTTGTGATTTCTGATGTTTTGCTTTCAGGTGTACTCATAAAATATGCTACGGTTACAGATTTGGGGCCAGTAAGGTCTTTTTTTTTTTTTAATTCCCCTATCCTCACCGAGGCTGCATTTCTACCATCAGGTAAAAACTGTGTTGTTGTGAATATCTATTTGATTTTATATTTGCAGTGTGATTTATAGCTGTCGGCAAAGCTGGATTTCCAGCATTATTAGTCCAATCTTAAATTCATATGATCCTGCAGAAATTATTAAATTATTCTAATATGTTTATCAGATATGATGCAGATAATAAATTGTCATTCGATAAAGGTTTTGTGAAAACTTTCATGATTTCTGATATAGATATACATATATATATATATATATATATATATATATATATATATATATATCAATCAGAAATCATATATATATTTCCCCAGTGGGGGAAATAATTATGCAACAGCTTAAAGAGGACTCATATGTAGAATGAAGTCATTGCACAGGTGTTTTTTTGTGTGACTTCAACTGTGTAAAAAGTTTGATGGTTCTGTGGGTTTTGTCTATACAAACTGATCTTTATTTTGTATTTTCATCTTAATGATCCTGGTAATGTAGATGATTAACTGTAGCAGCTAATATTCATTTACACTGATGAAGCGCGGAGGGTTGTTGAAGAACTACTGAGAGATTTCAGCTGCTGTCTGGGCCTTCACAGCATTTCTACACCCCCCTACTTCATGTGTTTAATAGTTTTTTCCTGTCATTTAATTTCATTACTCATAATTTGTTTACAAGTTAAGTTATATTTGTTTTCTTTTCATGCATGTATTTCATTGGTTGTTTTTAACATCTGGTTAAAATTTCAAGTCAACGGCACCTTTATAAATATGATTTCTGAGGAAAATGGAGACATGTTGTATACTTATTTCCCCCAGTGTATATATAAAATAAACAAATATTACACAACAAATAACAAACAAGAAGTCAATTTAAAATGTATAACGAAGCCTTTTATTAAAAGTGTTTTTATTGTAAAAAAATATATAAATAATTGTGCTTTTTTTTAAAAAACAAACAAAAACTACATATGAAATGTCAATAAGAAAAACACCTGAGAATTGAATCCTGTACATTCTCAATTCTCACACGATTGACCTTTGTCTTTGACCTAAACCTTGCATTTCATTAAAAAGAAGAAAGAAAAAAAAGTAAACAATTTCCCCATCTAATCAGAGCATGTCTTTGACGGTGGAATTGAGAACAGCATCGCCGTTTGCTTTCCTGGAGAACTCGCTCTGTAATGCAAAACAAGAAAAGACGTTTGTTAACACATCTTATACGAAGCGAACACTGAATCATTGTTATGTGTGCGCCTTAAAATGTTAATGATCTCTCTCGGGGGAATTAGCGGTCACAAATGAGCATCCTTCTTATCACAGATGCTCCATTTGGAGTTAATTTACATCCGGTGAAGTGCTGAGCGATTGAGCTTACGGTAAATGCAGAGTAGCTCATCTGAACTGGTTTCGTGTCACTGTTGAAATCCTGCAGCGGCAAACGTGGGCCAGAACTGGTCTCAGTGGTCTTGGTCCTCTGTTAGACCAAAGAAAAACCACGTGAATATTAAGCAAAACAAATTTT
Organism: Danio albolineatus; assembly: GCA_903798035.1. Taxonomy (NCBI): domain Eukaryota; kingdom Metazoa; phylum Chordata; class Actinopteri; order Cypriniformes; family Danionidae; genus Danio; species Danio albolineatus. Next base: position 4,369,091 of record CAIGQQ010038251.1, read on the forward strand.
TAGTATCAAGATCACACAATTTATGGTTTTACAGACATTTTGATGTAACAGTGACATCTAGGGTCAGCTGAGGGAACTTCTCTATTTTAACAGTGAACAGATTTTAATTTGCTGATAATTTCTTCATGTTCAGGCCATTCATTGAGTCTTCAGTAGAGATGTATTATTTTAGCTGAACCATTGTCATTCAAACCATCCATAAAATACAAAAAACTTATACAGGTTAAACTAAATTAATACCATGCTCCTAATGATATATTAGGTCAATTGAAGCAAATTAATTTGATTAAGAAACTGAAAATGACCTTTAATCCAATTCCTACAAACAGAAGGGCATCCGTTTCACAAATGAATCATTCTTTAGAGTCAACTGAATGAACCAGTTCACCAAATCCTTTTTACAGTCTATCAAAATTCACTTATTTTGGACTTGAATACTTGAGCGCTTCAACTGAATACCTCAGTTGATGGCAACTAGTTAATTCACTTTATATGTCTTAGACGTGTGAAACCAACATTCCATGACATTATTCTGTGATTCAATAATGAATATATGTGTATATTTTGTGTTTTTGCAGGATTATGTTATCAAGCTGGTTAACCAGTAACAAACTGTTTAATTTAATTAGTTCATGGAGAAATCTTACCTGTTTAAACAGGCTCTGGGTTAAAAGGTAGAATTTTTTTTATGCTTTATTAGATCTAAATATATTGCAGGGTTCAACGCTAAGGATTTTTTCTACTGGCCCGATCGGGCTCATAATAACTCATAACTCATAATTATCTATTCAAATAGTCGTATACATGGCTATTACACAATCTTAATACACTGTGATATAGCCTGGGTTGTTAGTTCGTTGGATAGTTTTGTTTTCTCACTACAATTGATCCGCTCAATCGAGCAGAGACCACCTCCTTCAGGCGATCTCGGACTGATTGATTTGGCGAGGATCCGAGCGTGATTGCTGGATTCACATATGCCAATCGAACCGCGTTAACAGGGGAAACGAGACATATTCCCAAACAAACGTCTATGTGTGAAAGCACCCTAAGATTGTATTTGCACGCAATTGACAGACAGTCGCAGTCAAACTTTTGTGACAAGGCATTTACACGATTCTGTAAACTGGCCCGAGCGTGTCGCACGCTGGCCCCGGGCCATCGGGCAGTCCTTATTGTCGAGCCCTGTATTGTAGTTTGAATTTTGTTATTTTTTTTCCAGAATTGAATTATATTGAAATCACCAAGGACTACATTTTCAGCTTTAAAACTTCTTTAAATGTACACCTGAAGAAAAAAAAAAAGAAAAAGACATTTATCTTGGATGGCCTGAGGATGAGTAAATTACTAGGAAATTTTCATTTTTGGCTGAATTATCCCTTTAAATCTAACCACAGACCTCTCGGATTGATCTCAAGCCAAAAGCTTGAATTGAGTTTTGATTGCTGCAGGCAGGTCTTTTTTTTTTTCGTTCTTTTGTTTTACCTTGGCAGAGAGTTGAGGTCTTCCTGGCACACACAAGAAGGTGGTGGAGGAGCCGCTGCTGCTGGCGCTGCTGATGCTGCTCACAGTGGCAGAGCGAGGAGCCAGCTGACTGGGCGTCTGGAATACATTGAGAAGCAAAGAGGCAGGTTTTTTGCAGACAACATTGTTAAAGCATATTTTTTACAAACAACACTGTAAAAAAACATATTTTTGCAGACAATACTGTAAATGAAAAAATGAATACCTTTCTGATTTTGTTAGGGGTTGGGGTGGCGGCACATGTTGCTCCGTGGGCTCTCTTTGTTGGAGTTTTAAACTGAGGGGTTTCGGTTTTCTTAGACATCTGGAAAGTAAAAATCATTGAGGTAAGTGAAAAACACATTGTGTAATTAAATAAGTTAAGTGCTCCTTAAAGTGAACTCCAGTACAATCTTCTTATTAAAAACTTATTTAGCAAAAAAACGCATACAATCATACAATATTAGATGGTGTTATCAATACTGGTGTTACCGAAAAAATTTGTACATTTTAAAATTCACACACACAGGTAATTCTAAAAATGAAGCATATCTGGTGGCTGTCCAGAGAAAAGGCTCTGAGCTGGAAAAGACTCCCAAGCTCATTGTTGAGCATGCTCCCTGAACGCATCTGTGTGTGCTCCTCTCAAATATAGTTTATGAAATGTCACAAAGTAAGTCACCCGTTCATTCTTCTCTTTATCTTTCTGCAAGCGATGCTCTTCCCACTGGCTGGAGATGTAATCCATGATTCTTTGACCATACACGAGAAAGGATAAACCCTTAATTATCTCCCAATCTTTCACACGGCCTCTCAACTCCTCTTCCAGCTACACATGTAGAAATATACAGGCAACAACAAAATTAGACATATTTATTTTCACAAACAACCGGTTTACTATAGGACTTCAGAAAAAATACATTTTAAAAAATGAATAATAATAATAATAATAATAACAAAATCTATATATAATTGGGAATTTTTGTGAGAGGAGGTATTTGGACTACGAAAATTTTTAAAATGCCAAGATGTGTGTTGCATGAAAGTGTTCAGAATAACATCAATGGCATGACTTTTTACATTTAAAAAAATAAATAAAATCAATTTGCCTGCTTTGATAATTTTTTTTTTTAAACAATTCTTAAAAACTAACTTAAGTACCTTTGGGAGCAGTTTCTGCACTTTGACCCTCTCCTTAGTCTCTCTGAGCAGAGAGCCTCCTCTGTTACTGAAGCGACCGGGATCTGCAGCCTTTCTCTGCCAAGAGAAACGTACAGAAAAAAGACGTGTGAAACCACATAAGGCTGAATTCACTGTAAGCGTGAGACGTGCTGGATTAAGAACCTCAAACTCTTGAAAGAGAGCCCAGTTCCTCTTCCATTTCTCCAGGTCCTCCAGTATGGGCTGTGCTTCCTCATAGAAAATCTTCATTCTCAGCAGCTCAGAGTCATGGACGGCCAGCAGCTCTGTTGTGTACTGATCTGTTTAACCAGTACAGTTAAAACCTTTTATTATTCAAGAATCAGTATGTCTGCTGTTTCAGTGTAATGACTTCTAATAAGGCTGACATTAAATAAAACAGAATTGACTTTAGAATTGAATTCTCCACAATTAATAATTTCAACATTTGTTTAGAAAAGCCATAATATGTAAATATTAGAGAAAATATAAGTGCGGATTAGAGCAGCACAATTCGGGAGGTATATAAAATTAGTAAATGTGCTAAAATGTATTGATTTGTTCAAGTGATTCATTCAAAAAAGTAAATTTATCCATTAATGAAACAAGTGCAAGTGAAGTCTTAATATCATTATATTTATATTATAAACTTTAATCCCATCTGTGCAAAATCTGACTTTGCTTTACTCAGAAACGATACTGTGTGGTTAAAAAAGACAGACAATGTTTTATAACTATAAATGACAAATGCTGTCTCTGGATCAGCGGGAGCCCGAATATAGTCGTGAATGTTCTTCACTGTGTATTTCTCAAAGGTTTAAAAATTAGGATTGCAATCTTTCAATGATAAATCACACAGCTCTACTTCAGATTGGGCAGCTTACCATCACAAAAGTGAATATCAAACGCTTCTCTCTGGTCAGGCCCAAACATGCACTTGTCCCAGAGAACAACAAGCTCTTGTCGGACCTTATTGACCACCTCCTCCAGCTGAGCCTTCTGCAGCTCCTCCAGATGCTCCACAAACCTCTGCCACTGCAAGAGGAAATGCTCTTGATCAGCATTAGCTGGTTAACCACAGAAGTGTTAAGATCTGCGAGAGGCTTCTATAGTCTGATATGACATCCTGTGGGTTAATGGAAAAGCTCTCACCCGTCTGATATCATCAGACAGAGTGCTCATCGCTGGCTCCTTGAACACCTCGGCTTCCGGCTCAGGACAGCTCAGACGAGTCCACAGGCTCATGGCTCGTTCCTTGAGATTGTCTCGTGCCGAAATCAAGGATTCCTTTTTCATTTCAAGCTGTGAGGGAGAAATCATTATTAATCATTAAATGCAGAATGTGATATTCTATACAAAAATATTTTGAAATGTAAATTTTTTTTATATAAATAATAATAATAATAGGTTTTATTTATATAGCGCCTTTCCAGAGCTCAAGGGCTCTTTACAAAGAATGTAACAAAAGAAATAGTACAAGCAGACATTGAAAGAAACAGTAAACAGGTAGGGACAACATTAGGTTTGCAAACATACAAGGAATCAAAAATAACAAACTGGAAGTACAAAACAAGACCTAAGAGACAAATCTGTAAAGTACAGTTGGGTCCAAAGAAGTGGTCAGTTTAGCAATCAGAAGAATGACATTCAGAGAACAAGTGAGTTTTAAGTAATGATTTGAATTCTGAGATATTTTTTACAGAGCGGAGTGAATGTGATAGAGAGTTCCAGAGTTTGGGTGCAGTGACACTAAATGATCTGCCCCCCATTGAAGAGAGGCGATACCGAGAGACAGCAAGAAGGCCAGAGTCAGAAAATGTATTTCAGAATGTGTGATAATTACACTAACAGTCATCAACTAGCTGGCATCTATTACTTTTATAGTTTTGTCAAGGATCATTTTAATGCTCAGAAAAGTGTTAAAGGGATAGTACACCTAAAAAAAAAAATTATCATTTACTTTGCCTCATGAGGTTCCAAACCTCAAAAAGTTTCTTTTTTAGTTGAACAAAAAAAATTGATTGAAGCTGAAAACATATAACCATTTACTTCTATTGTACCTGTTTTTCCTACTATGGAAGTCAATGGTTACAGGATTCCAGCTTTCATCAAAATATTTTCTTTTCTGTTCAACAGTATAAAGTAACTCAAAGGTTTGGAATAAGTGAGGGGTGAAAAAATGACAGAATTTTCAGCTTTGGGTGAACTATCCCTTTCTTTTTCAAAGATGCTAAGCATGTTCCATAAACGGCCTCTAGATGGCGTTAACTGACTGTATAATCTCTACCAGTGCCCAAAAATCTGGAATAAAATGAGATCTATATAAATTAGCAAGAAAATAATCACAATTTTGACTTTTGTTTTGGGGAATTCTCTAAATCAGATATAACAATTATACGTTTTCATAACTTAACTACTCCTAAAGTGGCCTGTTATGCTTTTTTTCCCCTCACGTAAATGTGCAATATAGCTGTTTATGAATGTAAAAGCTTCAAATATTAAAATGCAAGATGAATGAGAGTTACTGTAATGTCCAGAAACTGTAATTAAGTCTTACTTCCTGCACAAACTTATATATGTTTGTCACAAATCTGCCTGTGTTCTTTAATGTATACTCATGAACCTCCCTCATGTCAACTAGACACTGGTTCCTGTAAGAGCAAATCCACTTTGCATCCAATTCCAGAAGTTAAAAACTTAAATTGATACAATAAAAATTGACAGAATTGACAGTTCATAAGATTTTGTTTACAAGAATTGACGAAGAGCTGCCATTCAGATATGGTAATGACCATTTAATTTCGGACAAACTGCAAGCAGTCGATTAAATCAGTAAGACTGGGTCATCTGCCCAATTAGAGCAGTATGCTCTCAGAAATGAGCTAAAGAGACCAGATCCTTTTTCAAATCATTTCAGACACTGTGAGAAAATATCTGATGCTGCAGTGTATATTAGGAGTAAATGGATGAATATAAACCTATTATAGACAATCTTCAAAGCAAAAACAAACACTTTAAATAAAATGATGAAAGTGTATTACCTGGCTGAGTAGCAGTTTCAAGGCTTTGATATTGTCATGCGTGAGCAGAAAAATGTCAGCATCGGGGCAGATAGACTCCCGCTCCAGACTGCTCTCTGGTTCATGTCCCAACTCATCCATCAGATTCCTGATGTCCTCCCTGAGCCCAGAAAACACTTTCACCCTGCTCTCCTACAAACACAGGCAAACTGATTAGTCACAAAGGGATCCATCCAGAACAAAAAGGTATGAGCAACCTAAAAAGAAAATACAAAAAAATACTTTTTCTTTGTTGAGTCTCTCAACATGTTCCTTGAGTTCCTGCAGCTGTGTTTTAGAGGGCACACTCCCTGATGGGATGTAATATGGATCGGCACACAAAGTCACGCACAACTCCTCGTCCTGCTTCTTCAAATCGTTCATTTCTCTCAAACGTTCATTCTTCTCTTTCTGAAGAGACTCGACGTGGCAGCGCAGGTTCTTCTCCATTTGGAGAACTGTAAGTTTTTCCTCCAACTATAAAAGATTGCCGGAAAACAAAGAGACAATATGTAACTTTACAAATACAGGGCCCTATAATTTATACGATGCCAAAAACATGAACAAAATGGAATTAGCTTAATAATACAGAATTTGAAACATTTTGGATGCATACATGAAAAGTAAGCCTGTGGACCTAAGCAAATTATGATTAGTGTCTGAATCTTCAATAGCAAAAAAAAAGTTAAACATGAAGGGTTACATTTTTCAGCATTTGTTTATTTGACAAGTATCAAATAATTATTTTTTCAGTATCCTCACTGAAAACAATTTTAACTAAATTTCTATTGTACAGTAGAATGTACTGCCCAAAGTAATAATAACAGCAATAATAATAATAAATTTATATTTACAAAATTATAATTGTTGTTTCTTAAATAAAGTTTTGTTTTACAATTTGGCATATTGGTTATTTTGAACTTAATTTAATTTAAAAAAAGCATTAATTTTAATACATTAATTGGAAAAAGTTGAAAAGTCATGTTAATCTTTTATCAGATTTATCTTTTTTTTTTTAAACAATGTTAAATATTTGAATTAATGTTCATTTAAAAAAGTTTTTGATTTAAGAAAACAATATTCAATATTTCTATATAATACAAAGACACCAAATTTTTTATTCTGGAAAATGTCTCAAAAGTGTCTTACTTTGAACGGTTCAAGAGTCAGTTCTAGGCACAGAGTGTCCAGTTGCTTCTGGAAGGTGATGATATCTGTTTTGATTCTATGTCTTAAAGCCTCTTCCTCCATGACCATGGAATGCAAAAGGCCCTGAAGAACAAAGATTATTATTCGAGAGTAATCCTGCATCTAAACAACAGAAAAGAACAAATATAACAACCACCATAACATAACTTACATCTATATGCTTTTTTACAGTTTGCATTCTCTCCACTCTCTGGTCCTCCATGATGCCAATGCTGTCCCATATGTCAACAAGCCTGGCCATCGCATGATTGATCTCAGTCACAAGAGAGAAAGCCAGAGCTTCACTGCTCCCAAATACACAAGCAAATCAACTGAGATTGAGTTTTTATCCTCTGTATAAGGTTATCATATCCTTTTGTCATATCAATGGAAGTGCGTAATAACTATGATAAAAACCAAACAGTGAAATAATAAAATATGTTTGGTTTTTTTTAAAAACAAAAATAGCTACACTATTTTATGTATTCTGCATTTATAATTATACAAGAATTACTTTGATATTCTAACAGATCATTCATTTTCTTTCTCTTTCTTCTGTGTGTGTGTGTTTGCACAAATTGTATATAAAATAAATATATTATTTACTTTTTCTTTTGCCTTGATTAGTTCCCCTGAAAGTGTCTTCATTCATTTTCTTTCTAATCCCTTATTTATCAGATTGAGGTTAAATTGGTTTTATAATCACACATTCGTTCAGTGACAACTTGTGGCATGCTCACTATATTGTTTACCATGGTACTTACAAATATCTGGTCTGAAATCATATGCAAGAACGACTCAAAAACAACATTAGAACTGTTTAATTAACTGTGAACAATGTTGTACTTTGATAGTCATTGGCTGCTAATATGATTGCCCCATTTAGAATTTGCAAAGAATCATTTCCTGAAATTATATTAAGGAGAAAGTCAGAATGTGTGAATATGAAATCAACTTTACCTCAATATTTATCAGGGGTCGCCACAGCGGAATGAACTGCCCTTAAATAATCTTTTAAATGGCTAAATATATAGAATTCATTAGCTTTTATATTCAAAATAAAAAACATCACATAGGTTATGGGGCTAAGCATAAAACAAATGTAAGAATGTAATGTTTAATGCTATTTTGTTCATTCATTTTATAAACTGCACTTTAAACGTTTAAAAACACCAACAAAAGGGGTAAACAACTTCTTCATAAATGAAAAAAAGCACGTTTAGTTTTATAGAATTATTACAGCTTAAAGAACCCTTGTGTTATAATAAAATTGTTTTATGTAAACAGTCACAACGTAACGTTCCACAAGATGAGACAGCCATATCATTTGATCTCGCGCTGCTTTGGTGGTTTGGGAATCCACGTAAAACACACACTTACCTCTTTCGACTAGTCATCGTTGGACCGTATTACCTCCGTCAATAATAATATTTAAAATATATCACCTATCAATATAAACAACTATCGTCTCGCTCTGCACAGGACGAGCGGTAAAATTTGAATCGCAGCTGACGTCTTCTTTTCTTCTTCGTTGAACCCAACATGAAAAGAGACTCATATATCGCCTCCGGTTGAGCGCCACAGTGCGTTCCGGAGCGGAATAGTTTCCTTATCACAACCTGATCACAACCGAACAATTTGCGATAACGAGGGTTTGTTTTGTTGTTGTCACAACTCTTAGGATGTTAGTTAGTGTGATAAGTTGTCGAAATAACCTTTAGATAACACGTGAGCCTTTGCGCTACTTAACATAATAGATAAACGAGCCTAACTTGTGTGTTGTAACAGAAACGACAATAATGATGAATCATGGAGGTAAAAAAATCTCATTATCTCCAGTCTGTGGAGTATCTTCAACTAAGGTACAGTCAACAGCAATGTTAACTTTCTGTGTGTGTTTTTTGGCAAACACTTCATTTACAATAAGCCAGCCCACCTAGTCATTATTGAACCAACAACACAATAGATCAGTAAAAAAATAAATTAAAATGTTTTGCTTCTTGCTTTGTAATCATTGTGATAAGTATTATTGTTCAAAGACTAAACTTCCCACTTTGATATCAGAATTAAATTTAATATTCAAATAGATATGTTTATACATGCAGTGTGTGTTAAAATGCATAAATTCATTCAGCGCAACATAGGCATGGGACGGTACCCACTTTCAAGGTATACCACGGTTTGGAAAAGTAAAGATTTTAAAACCAACAACATTTTGTGCTATACCGTTCCTAAGGTGTTTATGACTCTCTTTTTTAAATTTTTATTTTTTTAGGTTGTTTTAGGACAACAGCAGACACAGCCTGACATGTTTACTGTTACAAAATATTTTAAATGTTTCTCAACATAAAATATATTGTGTTCAAAGGGAAAAAGTTGTAGTTTTTACCCAGACATTTAAAAAGAACATAGTTTAGAGCAGTAGTCACAATACCGTGAAACCGTGATATTTTTATCCAAGGTTGTCATACCGTCAGAATCTTTTACCGGCCCATGCCTAGTCACAACAAACGTCATATAAAATGTTTAAAAATTTATATTATGAAAAACTTCTTACTAATAAATAGGTAAAACCTATTGGTTTTAAGGATGTTGGCAAGTAAAACCGTAAGGCAAGAAGTGCACTGACAAAATAGGTCTAGACACTGATTTATAATAAAATCAAATCTCAGGTAAAAATTTTATTTCCCAAAGAAGAACATAAAAACATGTTCACATTTAAAAAAGACAGTATAGGGAATGTACAGTCACAGATCTATTCTGCGTTCTCATGGCCCCTGTGTTAATTTTTTTGGCAGTTAGTGGCAAGTTTTGCTCCAATTAATTTATAAATTACTAATTTATATATTACAAATAATTTATTTAAATTCAATTGGTATTAAATATCAAAAATTAAGGGATTAGTTTGTCATTGTTACATCATAAAACAGTTTTGTTTGATTTCTTGTAATCCTTGGTCAATCAAAGAAAATGAACAGTAATGTTTTCCAGTGTGTCCAGTTCACCCCTGAGTTTATACAGTGTTTATACACATCAAATTTTTGATTTTGATATCAATTTCGACTCAAACCGAAATGGGCTTTTTAAGCCATTAAATCATGATCTCATAAACTAGTTTAAGATAAGATTGTTTTCCAAAAATGTCATGTTTAAACGGAAAATATGCTTTTCAGCTCCTAAATGTGGACATATTACACAGACGAGTCAATAACCGGTTGTGTCACACTAGAAGCAAAACAAACAGCACTGTGGATGGTATGAAATAACAGTCTTTCCATGTCTTTGTCACCATCCCCAAAGAAAGAGCCTTTTCTTAAAGAATCTATGACTGTGGTGTTGCAGCAAGCTAGAATAACATTCACACCAACTTCTTTGTAGTCTTTAAAAACAGTTTTAAAGGTGTTCACTGCCGTTGTGTCTATCATGGAGATGCAGGAGCAATCCAAGATGATGGTATGAAAACCCACATCTTTAGAAATCAAACAAATGCCAACATCTCCATTTGTTTGATCTACTCCATCAGTCTTCTTCTCTGCCTTAACCCTAGCTTTTTTCTCCAGCTTTCTTCTGCGAGTAATTTCAAGGAATGGCTCAAGTTTGGTTGATTTGTATAAAGATTTTAAAAAGAAGTCTTTGTTGGCATAAAAAAGAGGTGCCTGAAAACGAAAGATCTTCACGTTTGGAACAGGCGAAAGATTGTCATACTCTTCCATGTCCTCGTAGTCATTCGTTTGCTCAATTTGCCCCAATAACGAAACTTTAGGGATCTGAGTCTGTACCACAACACAGATCATTGAGAAAATCACCCCGATTACCAACCCAAGCTCCACACTAATTAAAGCAGTTGAGCACATTGTAACCAGCCAGACAATTGCCTCAATCTTGCTCTCACGCCATTGCTTAGGGACATCTCTAAATTTGCGTAGTGCACCCCTTAGACTAACAATGATGATGCAGGCGAGTACACACTTCTGCAGGGCATAGAAAAAAGGTGCAAAGAAAAGGAGTACCAGAAGAACCACTAAGGCACTCACTATGCTGGAGACCTGAGTCTGGCAACCTGCCGAGTCCTTCACCATGGTTTTCGCAAGAGCAGCACTTGTAGTGAACGAATGGAAAAATGAAGGGATTATATTGCAGAACCCAATCGCTATCATTTCTTGATTGGGTCTAACTGTGTAGCCATGCTTTTTAGCAAACATCTCTGAGAGAGAAACCGTAAACGCAAAGCTAATGACCGCCAATGGAATGGCATCCCATGCTATCCTGGGCATAAGTTCAATGCTTGGCATTTTTGGAGGAATGAAACCAGTTGGAATGGCACCCGAGATACTGGAACTAAACTGACCATTCAGATCAGCAAAGTGGGAAACTATTGTGGCAACTGCTACTACCACCAGTTCTGTAGGCAGTGGTATCTTTAAACTCTTTTTGTAGCGATCCTGGATCTCTTTTCCTGCAAGTAGTACTATGATGCAAATGGCACTTGTTATCAAGTCACAGAAGTTGGTTTTGTGGATGTTCTTGAAGATGTTGATCCAAGTGACCACCACGGTGCCGTAGCCTTGGTGTCGAGGGATCTTAAGGCCAAGCAGGTATTTAGCCTGGACGGTGAGAATAGTGCAAGATGCCCCTGTGGCAAAGCCATCAAGCATAGGTGAAGAGAGATAAACAGACACAAACCCAAGCCTAAGAACAGCCATCAGCACCTGAGGAGAAACAAAAATGCATATTGGGGTCAATATTTATTCATTTATTTATTTTTATTAATATTTTTTTTGGTAAATGAGTATTAGTAGAAAGTCTAGGGTCCTGTTTTCACTTGGTATTAATGGGTTTATATTGTGTAAAATCACAAGTGGACCGAGCTGTTTGATAGTAAGGCAAGTATAAACCGGGTTTAAGGTAATTTGAGCTGGTCCACCTAGACCACTTCTGAAAATGCATTCACCTGGATGCTTTCGTAATGTAGACCTTCATTTGGTTAAATGTGATCGAACCCTAAATGGATGACATGTCCTTCCACTGTAGAAAAGTGAAGGTAAAATATTTCAGTTTTGCCATTCTCGTGTAATGAGCCAGGGCCATGAAGTCAAATTGCAAGCGCATATTTATTTCCAGTTCATCACAAACTATTTTAGCAGCAAAAAGTATAGTAGCAAACACTTAAAAGATACTGCCTTAAATGACGTAAACAAAATTTGGGAAAATCTGTTTAAATTGTAGTTAGTTTTTAAACAATGCCTGAGTTTAACATATAGTTTTGCAGTAGAAAGCTGTTATTTGTATAATTTTCTGTTGTTAACCTTTGTGTTTAAATATAAATTTCAGAACGTTATTTCTAAATTTTACTGTAGATCAAAAGTTCAGAAACATTTATGAATGAGCGCAAAAGAGGCAGATAAAAATACCAAGTGTTAGTGGGAATCTATCTCTCTCGTCTACTTGTGGTCTGATCAACCTAAACACATCTCAATGCCAAGTGCGCACAGGGCCTTAAACCTATATGATTTACAATTCTGTACATACCTGGTAGACTCCAGCAAGAAATGTTAAAGCTGTAGCGATGCTAATGGCGTAGCATTCCTTTCCACATTCCATATTCAGCAACATGACCTTCAAGTTGACAATAGTGGTGTTGGTTTCCCCAGTGTCATTAAACCCCAATGCATTTTTTGTACTGTCTTCATTTAAATCAAAGCCTGCAAGGTAGACCTCACGGTCCACAACTTGTCCAACCATTAGACTCATGAGGCTGAAGATCCCCACAGACACATGTCTTGATGTCCCCATAAAAAAGTATATGATGTTGGAAAAAAATGACGTGTACAAGCCATAGATTGGATCCAAGCCGGCCAGAAGGCAGTATGCAATGGCTTGAGGGATCAATATGATGCCAATTATGAGCCCAGACATGACATCTCCCCAAATATACTCCTTTACTTTGTACTTCGGAAGCCATTTGACCACAGGGAAAAATCCTGTTAGAGTGCTCTTTATTTTAGGTCCTGAGCAGGAGAGGTTTCGCTGTAGCTTGGTCTTGATAATCTCACGAACTCCTCTTTTCTGCCGTACTCTGCGCTTTAGCGGACCCACAGCCACAGAGTTTAGGTCCTCCTCCATGGCTTCCAATGATGAAGGGCCCATGTGCTGATGAGGCTTTTAAGACAACTCCTGAAAAAGAGACAAAGACCTTTGATCAGTTCCAGATTTTTAAAGATCAAACTGGGTGTTTGTGAAATTGGGTAACTGATTAATCACTGCTTTAAAATGTGTCTTCTTTTACCAGAAACAAGTCAATAATTAGTCTCGCAAGTTGACACAATTATCGAAGGTTATACACCAGTCATTGTTGAGATGTTTTAGTAATGTTCTAGTAACAGCATTATCATCTACCTACAGTATCATTACAATTGATTCCTGATTAGGCATGGGGCGATAACCGTTTTCAAGATATACCATGGTATGTAAAAGTCAAGGTTTTCATACTGCCAAAATTTTCTGCTATACCGTTCCTAAGGTATGAGTAAGATTTTTTTATTTAGGTTTTTTGTGTGTAAATTGTAAAGACATCTGTGTTTTTTAAACAAATGAAGACCGCAGAAGTCAATGCTTCGTTGTAATTATTTAGCCTGACATGTTTACTGCCCCAAAATCTTTCTCAAAATAAAATATATTATGTTCAAAGGGGAAAAAGGTTTTGTTTTTTTAGCCAGACATTTGAAAATAATATATTTTAGAGCAGTAAACACAAAACCGTCATACCGTGGAACCGTGATATTTTTATCCAAGGTTATCATATCGTCAGAATCTTACACCGGCCCATGCCTATTCCTGATACTTAACTTTTCAAAGCCTCGCAACAACAGCTTGATCTTACATCTCAACTAAATCTCAGCCCGTAAGCTCACTTTGTTATGCTAGTACTGCTATTTTATGGTGGCAATGATGTTAAAAATCCCTTACCTTTAATAATCATTGATGAAAGCAGCAACCCTTCTACTCATATGAAAAGTATAGATGTGGCACAAGCGCTTTAAGCAGAAAATTTAGGTTTTCAAATCAAATTATTAGTAAAAATGTCCAATCACTAACCAGTTTACAAAAAAATCTCACCAAACATTAGTCTTTGATTCCGTGTCGCATTGAACCTAGGTTAGGATGTGCCTGTTTTCCTAGAAAAGGAAAGGCATTAATCTGTAATCAAAGCAAACTTTGTATGCATGCTGCTTATCTCCTAATTGCCTTTTTATTGGAGTGTTGTAAAAAGTGACATTTAGATATGAGACCGCTTTCCATGACGGCGTTCCATAAAGTTTATAGGTAAATGTTTGAACTTTCATTAACATCGGTAAACTGTTTTTTTGCTGTCCTGTTACAATCTAAGTACATGACTATTAAATACAACAATCACCTAAGTTGGTGAGCTTTTAAAGGGACAGAAGTTAAAAATGAACGAAACTGCTCGAGTTTATGCACTAACCTCTCTATACCACGCCTCCCATCGGATAAATGAAAGGACATGGTGCAAGTCCATGCTTCAATATGCAAAAACCTTGAGTCAGTCCCCCTTTCCGACGTCAGAGATTTTAATAGGCTGTAGAAACAGAGTCGGAAGGGTTGCGTCCCTCATGGCTACACACATGATTGTTTGAAATGCTCTGCAAGCCATGGCAACAAGGAGTCAAACTAGCTGTCAAATGCTTCCTGTCAAATAAAGCAAACACATTTCACATATTAGATTGTTTTACAAAATGATAATAACAAAGTAAAGTTTCATCAGCACTCATTAAATCAGTTATAGACTGGAATGAGAAGTGCTACACATTTCAGTTTAATTGTATAGCGCTTTTCACAAGCAGCAATATACATATGTACATACATATATTACTAGATAGATAGATAGATAGATAGATAGATAGATAGATAGCCTTAAACAAAGGGCAACTTAAAAAACTTGTTCTCTGAATCAGTATATAATTCATTAAGTTATAGTTAAGATGAAGCTTTAACTCCTAAGATCCCCTTTTACACGGAATGTAGGATCTTTGAAAGGTTTCTGCTCTGTAAAACACTGGCTCCTTAGACTAAATAAAGTAATCAAACCATACACAATGCTTCAAATGTTCTTTATTGTCCTTTTTGTATTTGAAACATTAATAATTAATTAAAGAGCAATAACAACACACCCTGGTAATCAGTTTTACTATTTCTTATTAAACTGAGCAAAAACTTTTCAAAGATCCTGCATTCCACGTAAAAGGGAATCTTGGGAATCAAAGTTTCATCTTAGCTAGATTAATGAATTATAGAGAACTAGTTTTGAAGCAGTTTGTTTGAGGCACTGTTGATGCACAATGGCTGTAGTTCATACTCACAGGATATATGCGATAATACTGTGAGAAAAAGGTGTGAAATTTGTGCAGCACCCAGCCAAAGACTTTGTCTTTTATTATAAATGTTATGCTTTTAAATTAGGCTCCCACATGATCTCGCATGATATGGGAGGATATTATCACTGAAAGAAGACAATGGAGGTTTTATAAAGTTTTATTATACTTAAGCAGTCGGCATTTGAATTTGAAAACCATTCGTAAATAATACCTGTTCTTGTATGTTGTATGTAAATATTTGATGTTGTGGATTTTGTCTGTTTTGATTTATAAACCATTACACTGAAAACAAATATTCATTGGATTTACTAAATCTTTTTAGGTTAAGTGGTTGCAAACTTAAACGTTGCAAACCCTACACATTTATTTGGGCTGAATTTAAACAAACAAATTAAATTTAATAATGTTCAACTTAATTTGTTTGTTTAAATTCAACCTATAAAAATTGTTTGCAGGCACTTTCCTTAAAGAATGTAGTAAGTCCAATGATTTTTGTGTGTGTGTGTGTGTGTGTGTGTGTGTGTGTGTGTGTGTGTGTGTATTTGTGTGTCTGTTTGCTGTAATGTTTGTGTTTCTTGAACCATGGTGTGTGTCCCTAATATATTTACCATTTATTAAGTCATGTCTGTTTTTAGATCAGGATCTGGTGTGATTTGTCATGTATTTTGGTTGTTCTCATTTGCCTTACTATTGTTTAAATAAAAACAAAAGCTCGCTTCAGGCAGTTTATCCTACAAACTGCCAGGCTTTGTCATCTGGTACAATAAAGACAGTGTAGTTAAGAAGAATGTCGTTCTTTCTTTTTAATTAACAGCCATGATGAAGTCTATAATGAGATCTCAGTCCATTTTATATGAAATGATTCAATTATGAATCATACGTTATGAATGATTGACAGACACACCTTTAAATATGATTCTTGGCAAGCTGAAGTCTTATGTAAGATATATCCAAATAATAATATAGAGCTATGCAAGTTTAAATAATGTCTAGGAATCAATTGTTCATGTGCTAAGGATTATATTATCATTTCTAAATGTCTAAAATTTCTGTAATTATGTCATAAGTTATATTCAGTTTCATAAATGTGACAAAAGGCATGCTCCTTTATTTTTATTTCCTGATATATTCTTGTGCATCCATGTTAAAATAAAGGCTGTATATAGAGGAAACCCGCCACCATACAAAGAATATTTTGCTACTGAAATAGGGACTCACCCTTGTCATAGTCATGGATGAGTAAAATGGTGAAATCATTTGCCATGCCTTCACTGCTGAATTTCCCGGTGCACATTAGCTTGACTGAATGAAGCTGAGGATTGTGGGTAAAGATGTTGCGTGCTGTGCTTAGCGTTCAGCAACCAATCATAGACAGACGGAGATAGAGGAAGAGAGAGGAGGGGGGGCTCTGGGTTTATCACCATAGAAACAGTGCCACCCTCAGTCACTACTTAGTATTACTGAGCATATACAATGCTGTAAGCATCTGAGTATGGTGCTCTTAGAAAAACTGAGAAGACATTTGCTTTAATATATACTGTAGTTGTGCTAGAATTGATTTTAAATTTAAGCTATTTTAGATTTTTGCATTTAATATACTCCATATTGTCTATGTAGACATGTCATGAATGAATGAAAGGGCTCTGATTTGCATCTAAAGTGTTCAGTATATTTAAATGTGAAGTGTGCTGTTTTTTTTTTTTTAACATTTTGTCTTTAACCCACAGCCACTGCAAATGGTCCAGAGTGTCAGCTCATGTTAATGCCTCATTATGTGACTGGAAGCTTCACTCCAGACTGTGGAATAAAGGTAATAATATTGTTAATAATGATATGCTGCTTGACCAGTTATTTTTCAAGGCTTCGGTGTATCATCATGAACCATGGGTTTTTATTTTGCTTTACTTGTATGTGTTTTTTTTTTTTGGTATGAGCATTTGATAAATCACCATAGATAAAAAGTGTGCTTAGTGTTGGGTGAGGTACTTTAATACTTATTAAATTGCATTTTAAATGCTTTTTTTCTAGTTTCTTTGCATGAAAAGTCATTTAATTGCTCAATAAGTAATTCAATCACTTGAATCAAAACTACTTAAAATCCATATAAATCTCAATGCATAATAGAAACTTGGGTCCAACCAGGATCTTTTAGGGTTTTTTTTTGTTTTGTTTTTTGCTTTAATGTTGCTTAGATATTAGTTTTAGATGAAAACAATAACACTTATAAAATGTTAAACAACACATGTATCAAAAGATTTCAAATTAACCACATTTCATATTGACAAATAAAATGATTTAGCAAAATAAATTTGTTTAATTCATTCATTCATTCATTTTCTTTTCGGCTTAGTCCCTTTATTAATCCGGGGTCGCCACAGCGGAATGAACCGCCAACTTATCCGGCATTTGTTTTACGCAGCGGATGCCCTTCCAGCCACAACCCATCTCTGGGAAGCACATTCATACATTCTCATTCACATACATACACTATGGACAATTTAGCTTACCCAATTCACCTGTACCACATGTCTTTGGACTGTGGGGGAAACCGGAGCACCCGGAGGAAACCCACGCAACCACGGGGAGAACATGCAAACTCCACACAGAAATGCCAACTGGCCCAACCGGGTCCTGCCCCAACCGGGGATCGAACCAGCGACCTTCTTGCTGTGAGGCGAACGTGCTACTCACGCGCCACCGTGGCGCCCTAAATTTGTTCAATATATAATACAATTTCTCTGCCTCTCTGAATTGATTTATCTACAAATGTTGAATTAATGTTCTGCATTTAAGGCAAGTAAATTATAAGTAACTGTAATTTAATGGCATAAAAATTAAAAGTAATTCTTTACTTTCAGCAGAAAAGTAATTGAGTTACAGTAGCCAGTTTTAACCAGTTACACCCAACACTGGTTGTACTGAGGTGGGACGGGGGATGACCTTCATCTTATTGACCTTGAAGGTAAGTAAATTAACAGCACATTTTGTTTGAACTGTCCTTTTATTATCTTGGATATTTAAATACATAGATTTGTATATAGTTAATATATTTTTATATCAAATGTTCTGCTAAAAGCACAACACTTTCTGTAGTTCTTTTTCTGTTTAAACATTGCTTGCCTGATTGTATGTTTGTTTGTTTAAGCAAACAAGACTTCCCAATAACTGCTCAACCAGTGCTGTAAGATGGAGCAGTAAGAGATGGGCAGTGCTCAGGAAAACTAGTTTTAAAACAGCAAATGACACAACTTTTAATTTCTGAATATTAGAAATCTAATTAAATCGAATTCTTTCAGTGCAGTCTGTTGTTCCATTATGCTATGACAAGAAAAAATTCTTGTCAACAATCTGATAGTAGCTATTAAGTAGTTATTATATCAACCAAAAAGAAGCAGTTTGCCAAATTTCACACGAATAAACAGGAAAAACCAATGCCAAACAATGTCCGTTAGAAGATTATAAAAATAAAAATAAATTGATTTCAATTTGTATTTGTGACGGACATTGTTTATGACCTTTAAAGACATCTTTTAAAAAAAGAACTCTGTAAAGCCCTGAATAGAAAGCTGAGTTCTACATAACTCCCACTGGGGTCATGAAAATCTTAGACTAAAGTTAATCCTAGACACACTTTTTAGAACGTTATTCATTGATCTACCCAGAGATTTTGTAAATAAGCTCAGAATACACTGACCAAGTTACTCATTACAGTCATTTATTCATGGAGACGTCTTCAGTTTCCCATTCTTTGGTAAAATCCGGTCAGATCTGTATAAGTCTGCACAATCTGGAGAATCTTTGTGATGCAAATTGGTTTCCCAGAATTCACACACCGATTTAGTTCATCATGCTGACTGATAGGGTGGCTTGATTTGAAAGTGACCTCTGTGTGAGGGGTGTTCACGCGTCTTTACAATATCAGCAATAGATAATGGAGCTTTTTGTCTATTAAATGTTGCTATTGTGATCAGCATGTTCAAGCAGCAAACTATATCACATTTATGTCATGCTGACAGCAAAGTAGTGATTATTCTCTCATCTCTTTGTTCTCTGTTAATTTTTATTGCTATACAAGACTCATTATGCCCATTTAAAAGATTTGTTTTTCCACAGTAAACATAACACAAGCCCAAGTTAATTATAATTTAAAAACAGGTCAGTACGTTCATTTATATTTGCTGACATTCTTCCTCTGTTAATGTTCATTGCATTTGCTATGGTTACCCTTTGCTTCTAGCACAAGATGGGCTATCAAGATGTGTCTTCACTTCAATTCTCAACACTGCACGTAACTACTATTACTAAATCCTTCACAGAGTACTATCAAATGAAATGTAGTCTTGATAGCAGAGTGTGATCAATAGACCAATGTTTAAGTAACAGTTTTAAATTATTTTTTTATTATTTTTGAATTTTAAATGCATTAATAATTTTCCAGTGGTTATACATTTGCATTAGTAATTTTAAATGCATTAGTAATATTGCAGTGGTTATAAATATATAATATATAATATAGTTGTTTATATATATATAGTAGCTGTTCCGAAAGGTGTCAGACTTCCGGTCTGGAGTCTGGTCTTTTCTACATCGTATTTACCTACATTGGCAGGGTTTGAAAGCCCCTAATGCCATTAACCCTGACTTTCTCAAACTGAGACTCGGCTCAGTACAGACAATCTGTTCTGTTTCCAAGACACCAGCTGGCATGAGAATACTTATCTGCACTCATAACAAGAACAGTTTTCAGAAGGTATTAACCTATTATAGATAAATTGGCAAGACCTCGGATGACCCGACATAAAAATAAACCAGATAGGGCCATATGGTGCTCACTTCAGACAACCAGTTTTTATATAAGTCAATTAAAAAAATTTTAGGCCACAGAAACTCTATTATTAAATTGGGAAAATCAGGTTTATTTAAATTAATTATTTGCACATTTTTTTGACACTTTAAAACAGGCTTTCATAAAATCTTTTGAAAACTAAGTAATGCAGGATTTTTCTGCTGCTAATGTAATTGTAATTTTAAAAGTACATACAGTAAAAGAAAATATAATTTAACTATGCATATGGTACTGTACGGTACGCTGTAAAAAATGCTGGGTTCCACACTTTTCCTTCATGTTGTTCATACACAAATCAATTAAGTTAGCATTATAAATTTTACTCATTGAAGTGGACTGAGCATAAAACATTTAAGTTGTCCCCCCAAAAAACTTGAAGAATTGCATTGTTTCAACTTTAAAATAAGTAGTTTTAACAAGCAGCAAAAGTCATTATTTGATTGTAAGTAAATAGAATATGTTATTAAGAATATAGAATATAGAATATGTTTCAAAGGTCTCTAAAAATTGATAAAATTTTCATGTGCATGTTATTGACACGGAACCAAGAGCTAATGTCAGTTTACTGGAGTTATCGTCACTTAAGCCTCGTAACTAAGTGGATAAGTTGATCTTCTTTTGGCAACCTGACGCCTGTCCAATTTTAACTCAATTACATCGCAAGAACTCTCATGAACCTTCTGCAGACGCTTTCTTGTAATCTGTGTTATGGTTCCTAGACAAAATTATTTTTACCTCTTCATTTATAATCACCAGCCACTTTATAGGTGTACCTGTTGAACTGCTTGTTGATGCAAATATCTAATTACCCAAGCACATGGCATACATTAAAATTTAGGCATGTAGATGTGGAAAAAACATCAGTTAAAATTCACAGAGAGCATCAGGATGGGCAAAGATAATGGATGTTAAACATGGCATAGTTATTAGTACCAGATGGACTGGTTTGAGTATTTTTTTGAATCTGGTTATCAGAGAAGGGTCCAAAGCAGAGAATACATCCAGAGACCAGTGATTCAGCAGGTCAGAGGAGAAAGACCAGACCAGATCACTCAGCTATAACTTTCTCGCCAAAGATTTTTCAGAGATTTTCAATCAGGTTTATATCTGGACTCTTGGCAGGCCATTTCATTATTTCTGTGTTTTTAGCTTTAAAGACCTGCTTTAGTAATTTTGCTGTGTGACAGACCTATTGTACTGTATGAAAATTGATAGCTGAGTTGGTGATGAATGCAGAGGAACCATTTGTTGCTGAAGGAGCTTTTAAAAAGAGTGTAGCTGTACAAATTATCAAAGTCCTGCTGCAAAAAACACTTTCTTTTCCACATTTTACTGGCTGCTGTACAAAGATCAAGTTCAGTAAAGACTGAAGTTTGATGATGAATATTTCCCTTTGGCTTTCGTCTGGACAACCTGCTGTTGGAGAGTTTAAGTCACTTTAAAAAAGCTCACAATCTTGGAAAGTCCAATAAAATCAGGTTTGTCAGTAAATAACCTCCAGGTTCCAGATTAACACCTCATAAATGGGAGGTATCTTAAAGTGTTCTTTAATTATGATCAGAGTTTCATGTCACATACAATACAATAACTGCTCTTTTATTCCTGTTAGGATAACTTAAAATCAGTCTAAAGCCATGGTCACACTACAGTTTGAGAATGTGAAATTTGGATGGATGGTGCTATTAAAAGGGTTGGGATACGACAAGAGAAATCAACACTGATAAAATGAGCAATTGCTCCATTTTGTATTTTAAATTTCTGTACAGAGAGGTCAAGTTTTGATCTTCTATTCGTATCACACATTCACATGTTGCAAATTTGCAGGTCAGAGTTCACCAAGCTTAAACTTTGGAACACAGCAACATGTGAAACTTGTCACACCAGCTTGTTTTTAAGATCTGGCACATTCGCATGTTTATGAATGGAAGTCAGTGAGGTGAAAAGTGCAGTGTGACCATGCCTTAAACCAGTGACCTCTCATCATCACCTGTGGCTAAAGATATCAAGGACATGCAAAACGCACTTGTCCACTGCTTTAAAATCCATAAAAATAATGCAAAGAAGGTTTTGTTTAAAAAATATTTATTGTCATAGACACTTTACACAATACAACATTCCCTTGAGATTACTTCAAAGATCTTAGGCTCCCTGATGCACACATGCATCTCTACAGCGCTGAAATGGAATGGCCCCAGAATCCGCTTCTTATGCCAGAACGCTAAAGGAATCCCTCTTTCTTTCCTCAAACAGTTTAGCAAGCACCTGTGAAAAGAGAGAAGCAAAAAATCAGACAAATGATATTCAGACTTAACTTGACTAATCTTGCTGTTTTCCAGCAATGCTGAGCACCTACTGTAAGTTCTGTCATTGGACTTACCAGACTGCAGCACAGGCTGGAACTGACCAGCCATGCAGATCTCATCTTGTTTCTGGCGCACAAGACGCTGGATTGCTGGAGGCAGGCCACGGGGGTTACGTGAGAAGACCAGGGAATAACCGTCGTCACATGTGCCATCATCCTTTAGAGTGCGGCAAGCATAGGTGATGGCATAGTTGTCATAGTCGGTGTCAATGACCCAGTAGTTGTCACCTTTACGAAAAATAAGCAATACAAAATGTCAAACGTTTAGTCTTATAGAATATCAGTAATAGGTACAGATATGGCAAAATGATTGTCTTCTGACCTCCACTAGACAGGTAGCTTGCCAGGCCCTGGTAGTTCATGAACATCTTGGCAGGAGTGGTAGGGTCAGGCACACTGTACTGGGCAGCCATGTCAGCACACACAACCCAGAATCTGTGCAGAGTTAGCAGGATGAACATTAGCATGGGGGATGTCATCACTAACAAAACATCATTTTAATTTTGGACTTGTGTCCTGCTTATATTGAGAATAGCCATAACAAAAATTATATGTGTTAAAACCAGCAGATGATCTTGTTTTGTTTATTATAAGTGTGTTCTCATGGCACTTTTTATTATGCATAAAGTTCTGAAAGTGATTCAGACTTTCACATACAGTTACAGTGTGTAACTGTTTTTTTTAGAATAACATCTTCATCATTATCAAAATAGTTTTCATCATTGATGTAAACGGGCTTTTATTAGCTTGTGAAGTTCTTGCTGTTGTATATTTAAACTTGCTTGCTAAATCAAGCCAGGTGTCTTAAGCAACAGAATTAGCATTAGCATTTAGTATCATGTATTTTAACTTGGTTTCTGAATCAACCTAGAAGTCATTCTTTTCCCCCAAAAAATAACCATGGTTTTATTATAGTAAAAGTGTGGTAACCATGGATTAATTACCATTTGTATAACCAGATTTTTACTATAAATACCATTGTTTAACTATGGTATATTTTTATACCATAGTTTCTTCACTTCATTGCTCTCATACTGTATGTTTAAGGTTGCTTTCTGAATAATCCCAGGTGTCAAAAACAGCATGATTAACATTAGCATGCTACCTCATCACCTCATTGCAACTTATTTATAGAAAGTTGCTTTCTGAATGAATCAATAATACAAATGCAGCCACATTAGAATCAGCGTGCCATGTTGTCACAAACATATATTTAAACTTTCTTTCTTAATCAGCCTAGCCCTTATGAAATTTAACCATGGTTTTGCTACAAGTAAAACTGAAAAAGGAGTTGGTGTTGCTGTGGTTCAATCATGGAATCCACAAATTAGCCATGTTTTGGACGCACCATGTATAGTTTTACCATGGTATTTAGATTAGAACTGTGGTTATCCAATTGATAATCAATTTTACTACACCTATACTGTAATAAAATCATGGTTATGTTTTGTTAAGGACATGTTGTAAGCAGCCAAATTAACATGATCCTATTGTATTAAAATTTTTCAGATTCCCCACTTACCCAAAAAGAGTGACGCGGCCCTTGGAAGAGGCAGTCATGGTTCCATCATCATCGATGGTGTATTCAGCAGAGATGTTGTCCTGGAGGAAGAGTCCTTCTGGGTCTTTCTTCTGCTGAGCGTACCATTTGCCTGCATACTACAAGGTACAGTACACCAGGTCAGGTCAGTCTGTTTTGCATTCACAATAAGCAAACGTTTGTCCCCACTGAGACAATCAAACAGCATGCAACATACCCTCTTGGGGTCGAAGTCGTCCTTGACTATAAAACTCTCCACAGCGCAGGAGGCAGAAAAGCAGCGCTCAATGTATGACAGGAAAACCACCAGCAGTGCAAACTTGTAATATTCCATTCTGAGCAGCCAGAGAAGGAAAGCATGTCATCTTAATGGCTATTTCCAACAATTAACCCCACAAAAATAATATACATTTCTAACAGTGTTTTTCAATAGCTAACCTCACAATTCTTTAGATCTTACCTGCTTGTTTTGCTGTTGTCCTGAAGGAAGGTATGAATTATTGGAAGGTTTTAGTAGTGTAGGATCCTTCTTTGTGGTTCTCCACAGGGCTGTGTTGTCTAAACTGACCAAGAGCCCTTTTATACCAACTCTACAGACAGGCTTATTGATTATTTTCACTTCTTGTGACTAAATAGGGTTCTTAAATCTACGGTTAATCCGTTTGTAGAAATCCTCACTGTAATCTGGCTTCTCGGTTGAACCCTCCCATGCTTGCCATAAAAACAATTAAAGCTTTATGCAACTAAGTTGAATATGGTAAGACGTTGTTTAAGCAATCCAAAAACATCTGGAAGCAAAACTAAAAGAATCAGTCTGCTAGCGTTATTTGTGTAAGTGTATTATGCACTGCATTATGTAATGTTATTAGGTGGTGGTAATTTCGCAAAGTGGAAAACAGATTTATAGAATAGTTTTCTCACATAATATGCAACTCATAATAAATCCCTTTATATATTCAGTCTGAAAATTGGTCTATTTTATCCCTTGATAGATGTGATAGCAAAGAAGAATATGTTTTGGCTGATGCGTGATACTCTGTGACTGATAGATTGTCATGGTGAAATGATTGTGACTTGATTTCAATGGAGATGGCACATGTTTCAGAACTGACAATAGCCTCCTACTGGCTTTGTGTTGTGTTGATGAGATAGATGTGATTACAGAGAAGCTTTTTTCATTATAAGAGTCTGTTATGAAATGATGTACTTGGCAGATCGTTGTAGATTTGTGCAGTGTGATCAGTTTCATCAGGTTAAAGGGAACCTTTATAATAATAGCATATTTGTGCACTAAGAAAAACGAGACCCTAATTATACAAAACAAAATCTAGGATATACCATAATATATCTATGATTGTTAATGTATTCCATTTGTATGCATTCATGTGTACAGTCTCCCAGTTTCCCTCATCTTTTTACCAGACACTCTCAAAAATAAAGGTGAAAATGTTGTCATTGGGATGATAATTTTTAAAAAAGTGCATACAAGGGTTCATATTGGTACCATAAATGTACATATTACTATGGTAAAATTTAAAAAAGATATACTGCTGTACTTTAAGGTACTATTATGTGCTTAAGCTACCATTTGGTAACTTAAGGTACTGGTAAACACAAAGGTGCCTCGGTGACCGCTCTTGTACTTTTATTTCTGAGAGTATATTGTGAAATTAAGAAGTGCTCATTAATTTTTAAAGTACATTGTAAAATATGCTGGGTTGTTTCAACAACAACAACTTTCTGAGTAAAATATGGACAACCCCAACTCTTGGTTAAAGATTTAATTGAATTTTTTTTACTCATCAGTTAGGTTTGTCAATATTTTACCCTACTTTTGGTTATTAAATAACAGATAATAATATATAAAATAATACTCTGAACTATTAGTAAAAGCTTATATTAAGGTCCAATACAGCACATTCAAAGCATGTTTTTTTTTTAAAGAACGATATAAATAGGGTCATAAAAAGCCTAATTTGGTACCTCATCTTTTGGAAGAGTACAAATAAGCATATAAGCATTCAAATTATGGCCGCATTGACAATATAGATTATAATAGGACATAATTATGCAGAATGTAACCTATCAAACAAAGTGGTGGCAGTATGAATGCATAAGATTCTAGATCCCCCCACCAGAGAGCAAAGTTCACTGAGGTCACAGTAGCGTCTGAGCCAACAGATCTCAGTGCTGTAGTGTGACATTACCTGTGGCCAACCAATCCTAATACTGCTAATTCAGCAAATGTTAGCCAGATAGGCCTGGGAACTGGTCCCGAGAACGGCTCAGAAAGACAACTGGGGACAAGAAGTACTCTTTTCATTGTAGATAAGAATGAATGGCAAACAAAGCTATTTTACTATTATCTTTAAAGTACAGACATAGACTGTTAACTGTGATTACTGATTTTAATTTAGAAACAAAACTGGAATAATGCTCACAATAACAGTAGATAATAAGTAAAGTGTCTAAATAATAAGTAAAAAAATGTCTGAATAATGCATATTATATTATATTATATTATATTATATTATATTATATTATATTATATTATATTATATTTTATTATATTTTATTATATTAATATTATATTATATTATATTATATTATATTATATTATATTATATTATATTATATTATATTATATTATATTATATTATATTTTCCCAAAACAAGCTAATTTATTACTACACTCATTTATTACTAAAAATACATTGATTTACGATATTGTTCTGGACTATTTTGTAGCCTTAGTTGGTGTTTTAAATGAAAACAAACCAAAACAATTACCAACTCTTTGTATTGTAGCAAAACTTTGAAATAAAAAAAAATAATATAACAGTTTGTATTATAACAAACATGTAGCAAAAAAGACTGTTATTAGCAGGATACATTAATTAATGACAATTTACATTGAAAACACTACAGACCAAGTACCATTGACATCTCTTTACAACCATATTTGATATTTTAAAGTCATTATTATGGGTATATTTTGTTGAATGGCATTTTCTCTCTGCAGATGATGAGCTTAGATTATTACAACGTCGGAAATACACATTAAAGTGCTAATAATTTCATGTTTTAATTACTGAGTCATTTACCTCTTGAGAGAGAGGATGGTTGAGCTTCAAAATCAGAGAAACTCTCGCATTTTGCACAT
The DNA here is from genome assembly GCA_903798035.1 of Danio albolineatus. Taxonomy (NCBI): domain Eukaryota; kingdom Metazoa; phylum Chordata; class Actinopteri; order Cypriniformes; family Danionidae; genus Danio; species Danio albolineatus. The sequence continues at coordinate 4,396,324 of CAIGQQ010038251.1, forward strand.
ACAGTATCTGAAATACAGAAAGGTAGAAAATAATGCGAGAAGACGCACACACAGACACACACACACACACACACACACACACACACACACACACACACAATCAAATTTCAACAAATACAATTAAAGAGATTGTTCTGGACAACATGGTTCCATATAGAACTGTTATTATGTGAACCACCTTTTTTTAGAGTGCATGGCTAATCACGCTACATTCTTTTGGCACACCAGACAGTGTACTCTGGTATCTATTTGTAGGTGTGCTCGACAGAGATTAGTACACTTCTTTTTAAAGACCGTCATAGCTTTTTTTGGCCACAGCTTCTCTACCTGTCTGCTATATATACATGTAAACAGAGGACAAAAGAAAATATGTATTGTTTGTCCCTGGCTTGCTTGGGGGAACTGCTATGGGCCAAAAGGTGGGTCTCAGTCTATGTACAGTAACATGAAAATTAAATTTGAAATCAAAAACGATCTACTGTAGGTAGTTCGTTCCACTAAGGCGACCCCTGAAAAATAGGGGACTAAGCTGAAGGAAAATGAATAAAAAAGGAACTAAAAACATTAAAAGGCCTAAGTATTGAACAGTTTCATGCTTAACAGATAAATTCCTACAGTAATTTTCACTTCTTTACACATTTTATTAGCTCCTTATGAGTTTAAAGCATAAAACCTTTTGTAATATCAACAAAAACCTGTTGAGAGAGTATTGACAGTATGTGTAGTCAGATGGTTAAGCTCCAGAAATTCCGTTATGAAACACTTTAACAATTTGGACAGATCTAAAAACGAAAAGAAAGGTGGAAAATAATAACCATAAACTAAAACAAACACAAAAACATTTCAACATGAAAAGGTTCTCCTGGACAACATGGCTCCAAATAGAACTAATGTGCACCACAGAGATTAATACATTCTTTTTAAAGACTGTCGTGGCTTTTTTGGTCACAGCTTCCCTGCCTGTCTGCTATATATACACTGTGTAAACAGATGACAAACGAAGACATATTAACGAACCAAAGAATTGAACATGCTTGTAAATTGAAACTGTTTGTAGCTGAAGAAGTCATGACACTTTTATATATTTTATTAGCTTTTAATGAGTTCCGAACTGATAAAATACTATAACACGTACTGTATACAACATGTTTAGCCCAGCAGACAACATGAAACATGAATATTAGGTATGATTTTTGGATGTTAGGTATGATCTTGAATATATTCAAACTGTACAGCATTTATATATATTATATTATCTTTAGGTATGGACGGTCATCATTTACTCACTATACACTTGTTTATAACCTATTTAGATTGCTTTCTTGTTCTGAACACGAAAGAGGATATTTTGAAAATTGTTGATTGCTGGGATCCAGCAATTGACTTCCATAGTCATTTTTTTCCTATTTTGGAAGTGGATGGGTTCCAGTAACCAACATTCTTTGAAATATTTTCTTTTGTCCAACAGTAGAAATAAATTTATAAAGGTTTAAACCCAGAGGGGAGAGTGTAAATGATGAGGTCATTTTCAAATTTAATGTTGCAATAACCTTTTAAGAAATGTCTAAGTTTAACAGTTCATTCATTCGTTTTCTTATCCGCTTAGTCCATTTATTAATCTGGGGTCGCCACAGCGGAATGAACTGCCAACTTATCCAGCATATGTTTTTACGCAGCGGATGCCCTTCCAGCTACAACCCATCACTGGGAAACATCCATACACACTCATTCACATACATTTAACCCACCCATTTCACCTATAGGGCATGTCTTTGGACTTGTGGGGGAAACCGGAGCATGCCAACACAAGGAGAACATGCAAACTCCACACAGAAATGCCAACTGACCCAACCGAGGATCGAACCAGCGACCTTTTTGCTGTGAGGCGATTGTGCTCCCCACTACGCCACTGTGAGGCCCCAGTTCAACACTATTGTTTTTTTATTTCTGTTGTCCTCACTTCAACATGTTTTTGTATAAAAGCATGTTTCAAATAATTAAATGCAATGTAACTTATTGATTTGTATAATGTTAATTAATGTAATGGTTTTGGTTCCACAGAAGAACTAAAGTTAGGTTTGGAATTACATGTGATTGATGTAAATAAAGAGTTAGTTTAATATCTCTGTAAGAATTGTCACATATGAACAAGTTTAAAATATTTTTGCACTACTCAACTTGAGCATTTGGGTTAAACCTGGTAAAACCTTTTATCAAAATACAACAAAATATTAATTCCCTATTCCTGTGCAAATATATCAATTCATAAACATTGTTTCTGTGTTGCTATGTTCTGTCCCTGCTACGTGTTTCCGTTAAGCCCATTTAGGACTGTATTTATAGTCCTCTTGTTTTGTTTGCCATCCACGTGGACCTCACCCCATAAACACTGATCCTAATCCCTCACATCCCCCATGTTCTTAAGGTTTGCTCCTGGCCATGCAACCTGTGAAACTGATCAAACAAAGGCACTCCTTACTGTGAGTTTACACAAAAACTGCTGACCATGCACATGTTCCTTTTGGCTGATAAACTAGATTAGGCTTGTTTACTGGAATCACATCCGTTGTTTCATGCTACAGGTCAGAGAACAAGGTGTGTTTTTAAATAAGATTTAGCTTTAGGTTTACAAAGTTACATGACTACTATGTCCGATTTTTTTCACAGTTTTGAGTTTTAGAGACCCAGCGGACCCTATTCCCCTTGCAAACTCTTGGTCAACCCAAGAGTTGAGGTTGACTGAGTTCATTCAAACTCATCAAAATGCAAGATCTTTGGCATGAAAGTTCACAAGTTCAAATTAGTTCAGTGAAAATAGTCAGTGTTGTCTACTGCACCCTTGTGGGGATTGTGGGCAGTAGTTCAAAATTCCCATTATAAACTCATTCCCATTATAAGCACATTATAAATGCTGTGAATTATTTTTCCAGGATCTGACGTCATTCTTACACCATCTTAGGAGAATAGGAGAAGAAATATGAGTAATGGTTCAAAAGTTTCAGCCTTTTTTTATAAATAGTACAAGCTTATTCATTCACTTATTTATCCATCAGGGATTGCCACAGCGGAATGAACCACCAAATTATCCAGCATATCTTTTACACAATGGATGCCCTTCCAGCTGCAACCCAGTACTGGGAAACATCCATACACACTCCTTTACACATAGACTACAGCCAATTTAGTTTATTCCATTCACCTATAGCGCATATGCGGTAGACTGTGCGGGGAAGCTGGAGCACCCGGAGGAAACCAACACCAACACGGGGAGAACATGCACACTCCACACAGACATGCCACCTAACCCAGCCGGGATTTGAACCATCGACCTTCTTGCTGTGAGGTGACAGTGCTAACCACTAAGCCAAAGTACAAGCTGCATTCTTAAAAAAAAATTATAATAATTATATATGTTTATTGATTTTTTTTAAATGGTTTTTACATATGCTCTAGTACCCATATAGAAATATAATATATTCCAATATATGCAAATCACATATTTGTCTTTCCAGTTCATGTTTTGAATTCACATATAGAAAAATAAATGTAGATATATGCATCATGTTTAAAAATATTGAAAAAAACAAACAAAACGATTATCATTGCAATTATACACTCACCGGCTACTTTATTAGGTACGCCTGTCCAACTGCTCGTTAACAAAAATTTCTAATCTGTCAATCACATGGCAGCAACTTATTGCATTTAGGCATGTAGACATGGTCAGGACAATCTGCTGTAGTTCAAACCAAGCATCAGAATGAGGAAAAAATGTGATTTAAGTGACTTTGAAAGCAGCATGGTTGTTGGTGTCAGACGTGCTGGTCTGAGTATTTCAGAAACTGCTGATCTACTGGGATTTTCACACACAACCATCTCTAGGATTTACAGAGAATGTTCCAAAAAAAAGAGAAAATATCCAGTGAGTGGCAGTTCTGTGGGCTTAAATGCGTTGTTGATGCCAAAGGTCAGAGGAGAATGGCCAGACTGGTTCCAGCAGATAGAAAGGCAACAGTAACTCAAATAACCACTCGTTACAACCGAGGTATGCAGAAGAGCATCTTTGAACACACAGCAGCAGAAGACCACACCAGGTGCCACTTCTGTCAGCTAAGACAGGAAACAGGAAACTGAGGTTACAATTTGCACAGGCTCACCGAAATTGGACAATAAAAGATTGGAAAAAACGTCACCTGGTCTGATGAGTCTCGATTTCTGCTAAGACATTCGGACGGTAGGGTCAGAATTTGGCACCGACAACATAAAAGCATGGATCCATCTTTCCTTGTATCAATGGTTCAGGTTGGTGGTTGTGGTGTAATGGTGTGGGGGATATATTCTTGGCACACTTTGGGTCCGTTAGTACCAATTGATCATTGTGTCAATGTCACAGCCTACCTGAGTATTGTTGCTGATCATGTCCATCACTTTATGACCACAGTGTACTCATCTTCTGATGGCTGTTCCAGCAGGATAACACACCATGTCATACAGCACGAATCATTTCAGACTGGTTTCTTGAACATGACAGTGAGTTCACTGTAATCAAATGGCCTCCACATACCAGAGCTCAATCCAATAGAGCACCTTTAGGATGTATTAGAACAGGAAATTCGCATCATGATGTGCAGCAGACAAATCTGCAGCAACTGCATGATGCTATCATGTCAATATGGACCATGGAAATCTAAGCAATAGTTCCAGTACCTTTTTAAAACTGTGCCACGAAGGATTAATGCAGTTCTGAGGGCAAAAGAGGGTCAAACCCAGTACTAGTAAGGTGTACCTTATAAAGTGGCCAGTGAGTGTATATGTATGTTCAATTGTATTAACTATAATTTTATGCTTTTTAAACCATACACATTTCTTTTGGCACAATATTGTAGTGTATAATGTAAAGCATGTATATGATCTGTTTTAGTCTGTTAGATTATTTGTGTGTTAGCTATGTAGAGGTTTAAATTATAAATACTATGTTATAGGAACAATGTTTTGTTCATATTTATGTTTTTGTGTGTAGCACAAGATCAGCAATACCTGACATTTCATCCCACTGTAGGTCCACACATGTAGCGGCTTGACAATGAAGCTCAACCTGACTTGACTCAGATATAAAATATATGCTCATATATCATTTTTCTGTATGGTAAGTAACAGAATAACTGTTGTTAGATCATCCTATCTTTTTTTTATCACTAAAACAACAAAAAAGTCCCAGCCTGTTGACTATTTTTAGTTTATGTTTTTGTGTTAATTTGGTGTAGCATCATTCCTATTAGTGGAACAATAACTTAGTCTTATCACTAGATGGCAGAGCAACTGAAGAACTACAAGGCCCTCCAATAATACTTGTAGCCATAGTAAACATGAGCAAAGGCTGTGGAGAAATGTCTTTATTGTTTAACTTTTTGATCTTTTGCTCAAAATATAAAATAATAATAATAATAATACGATAACTGAGACTTTTCAGTTTGTTTTTGGTGGCTTTCAGACTCCAAGACCTTACTATTGTCTCCTTGGATCCAACTGTGATTCTTGGAGATTTTTATTTATTTTTTGGCCACTCAAATCTTCTTCCTAACAGACAAGACATGTGTCCAGTTCCAGTTCTAAAGTTTCTTAATTAATTCCCAGGTAGTGGAAATGAGTTTATGCTAATGGCCACTTCCCAGCAACCTTTTGTCGCAGCTACAGTATGTTTTTGGTCTTAGTCATTTTGATGAATAAGTTTCCTCATATTAAAAGCTCTGTGAAATGAATGGTTTATCAAGTTCCTGCTCATCATCACCCAGGTGGACTAATAAATGTTAAAAAAATCAATAGGGGCGTCATGGTGGCGCGGTGGGTAGCACGAACGCCTCACAGCAAGAAGGTCGCTGGTTCGAGCCTGGGCTGGGTCAGTTGCCATTTCTGTGTGGAGTTTGCATGTTCTTCCCATGTTGGAGTGGGTTTCCTCTGGGTACTCCAGTTTCCCCCAAGTCCAAAGACGTGGTATAGGTGAACTGGGTAAGCTAAATTGACCGTAGTGTATGTGTGTGAATGAGAGTGTATGGATGTTTTCCAGTAATAAGTTGCAGCTGGAAGGGCATCCGCTGCGTAAAACATATGCTGGTTAAATTGCTGTTTATTTCTACTGTAGTAACCCTTGATTACTAAAGGGACTAAGTCGGAAAAAATGAATGAATGAAGAAATCAATATACTTCAAAAATATTTAAAATTCACAGGGGTGCCTGTAATTGTGGCACAGACGTATTTGTTTTTTTAATTAAAAATCCAATCTGTTTGCAGTCATTTGTTCACTGTCATGAGTTAATAATTCAAGTAAAAGATCAAAGAATAAACAATAAAGACCTTTTTCACGGCCTTCTTACAGTAGCTCATTCGCAAGGGTGCCAATATTGAAATGATGCATTGCAAAATTCACTTGCTTCTAGATTTATATTAAGATTACAGGTGACATGTCGATCTCAACAATGCCACAAATAAAATACAGGTCATTGCAAGCATTAAAAGATGTTTAAGTGAGAGGAGCTTTGCGTAATTACAATAGCAAAAACACATGGATATTCTTTGTATTGGAATCAATTCCTTGTCAATATGTTGGCTGTTGATATCCTGTTGGTTATACAGCAGGGAAAAGAAGTATTGAACATGTCATGTTTTTTCCTGGCGATAATTTTTCTAAAGGAGATGCTGACATGGTATTGAACCAGATTTTAGTTAAAATACAAACATAAGAATAAAACATAACAAAAAACATCAGAAAAATGTATTATGTGTAATAATAATAAAATGACAGAAGGAGAACAAGCTTCTGAAGTGTATTTAATACTTTATATAAAAAACTTATTTTGTTGATGGCAGCTTAAAGACACCTCTCATATGGAGAATGAAGTCACATGCATTTTGTTTTCAGACTTCAACAGCGTAAATATCTTAATGGTTCTGTTGGTCTCATCTATAAAATCTGATCATCATTTGTATTTTCTATTGGATTCGACTCAGCTCGACTGATTGGCTGGACGATTATAAAACTTGATTTTCTTTCTCTATAAGCTTTTAAGAGTTTCCTTGCTATGTTTTGGATTATTGTCCTGCTGAAATGTCCACCCTGGGTTTCATCTTCATCATCCTGATAATGTAGATGTTGGATTAAAGCAGCTGATATTAAATTACACTTATGAAGAGCAGAGGGTTGCTGAAGAACTACTGAGAGATTTTAGCCGCTGTCTGGACTTTTACTGACTTTCTACACCCCCCCATTCTTCATGCGCTCAATACTTTTTCCCTGTGTCATTTCATTTTGTTACACATAACTTAATTTGTAAAATAATTAGATTTGTTTTTCTTCCATATATACATTTCTTTGGTTGTTACCAACATCCAGGGAAACATTCAAGTCAACGACACCTTTATAAATGTTTTCTAAGAAAAATAGTGAGGTATTCAATACTTATTTTCCCCTGCTGTAGATCGGAACATTATTCCTGTTGGTCCTTTCTGAAGTTGTTGATTAACCTAAAATGGCTGATTAAGTTAAAATGTCTGTGTACTGTCAGCTGGATTCATTTGACTATGACTGATAGGTTGGAAGGAGCAAAACAACAGCAATAGACTTGACCAACGTCCACCTTCCCTCAACAGCCAAAGCTCTGACTTGTTTTGTGCACGTATGGAGCTATTAATATGCTGATTATCCTCATGACCTTTTGCTTAAGATGGATGCCAGGCCTTTATATAGATATGAACTTTACCTAAACAAAGGGATTATAGGTATTTTATGATAAGACTCTATCATTGTTCCATCTAGGCTGCCATTTTTCAGTATAGTTTTAGGAGTATTTGCAATTTGGTGTTTGCAATACACCAAATGTGTTTGAAAGGCAATATCAGAAATATGAGTTTCTTTTTCTTCAATAAAAAGACATTTAATAAGATCATTTATCTTTAATTATTTATATTTAGTCTAATTTTAGTATATATTTGGTTTAGTAAGTGTATAAAGATTTGTCAGAAAAATACTGACAAATAAAAAAAATATATTCATGTTTTAGTCATTGATTCATATCTTAGTAATTTCATACATGCAATTCAAGAAAAGATCAACAGATTTTATGTTGTATGATATATGTTTTATATTGTATTAAGTTGCAAACTTTTATTTTAGAATTTACTATATATTTTAATACTGCTTTAAATTTTAACAATTTCTTGCTTGTTTTTTTTTTCAATTTTTTTTTACTTTTACTAACTTAATTTAATCTATTACGTTGCTTTTAGTACATATTAGTAGGTATGCATACAGTGCGTATTCCCTGCACTTCTCTTTTTCTATATTTTGTTCTTATTCTAAAATAAATTAAATCCATTATTCCCCACAAACACTGCAAGTAATACCCTATTATTACAACGGAACATAAGTTTGTTTTAAATCTTTGCAAATCTGTTTTTAAAAAAAAAATTATGTATTTATGAAGTGTGCTTCATACAGGTGAGTGGGCTTGACAAACCACCTGCAGAAACACTCTTCACTCCCCTCTCAAAAAACACTTCCTTACTCTCTAGCTTTTATTCTCTGAGCACTAACAGTTTCTTTGTATAATTAGCACTTCCTGTGCGTACTGCCTCTTTATGTTGATTTGGTGAACGTCTCTTCAACTGTAAGTCACATTGGACAAAAGCATCTACCAATTGATTAAATGTAAAATGTAAATGTACAGATGTATGTAAACGTACAGATGTATTCACAGCCTTTACTCAATAGTTTGTTGAAGCAGCTTTTGCACCAATTACACCAAGTCATTTTGAGTATGATGCTGCAAACTTGGCACAACTTTTTGCGCAGTTTCTCCAATTGTTCTTTGCCGTGCCTCTCAAGTTTCATTAGGTTTGATGGGGAACATTGGTTAACAGCCATTTTTTAGATTTCGCTAGAGATGTTCAATCAGGTTCTGGTCTGGGCTCTGCTCGCGAAGAACGCCAGGGTTTTCCAATTTTTGCAATTTATGAATGATAGAAGCCACTGTGCTCATTGGGAGCTATAATGCTGCATACATTTTTATGTAGTCTTTTCCAGATCTGTACCTAGATACAATCATATCTTGGAGGTCTACAGACATTCGCTTGGACTTCATAGCTTGGTCTGTGCTCTAACATAGAAAGTTAGCTGTGTGATTTATATGGAGTTGTTTGCTTTTCCAAATCATGTCCAGTCAGGACAAAAACGGACTTGTCATGGGAAAGGCTATGAACACTATGCACATTTTATATATATATATATATATATAGATAGATAGATAGATAGATAGATAGATAGATAGATAGATAGATA
>CAIGQQ010038251.1:4406541-4425279 GCA_903798035.1 Danio albolineatus
GTCGCCTGCATCGATATATATATATATATATATATATATATAAGCCCTGAAAATATGTGTTCTACCTCTGATTAAAATATAAAATAATAATTAACATCATTACAAAACAAATTTGAATCCAAATTAAAAAATTACTTCTACTTACTATACTTCTACTTACTGTATTAAACACAAGTATAAATACATTTTCAACAAGCATTTATAATAGTTAAATGCGCAACAAGGTTGTTTGTAAGATGCAAATCAATGCTGACTTTGTTTTCACTGTAGGACAGTCACTTCAGCACATTCGTTGATGAGCTTACTGAGTACACCACACGCAACCTCCTGGCTGCGCCCATCATGAATGGAAAAGATGTAGTAGCCGTGATCATGGCAGTCAACAAGACCAATGGACCCCATTTCACAGATGATGATATGGATGTAAGTGTGTATTGATGTTAAACAGCTTAGAATAATATAATTATGCAATTATAATTTGCATGTATTGATACTAATTGAGTTATTGTTCCTGTCAGGGTTATAGTTACAGTAACGAAAACTAAAAACATAAAACTAATTTTGTTACTTCAATTCAAATAAATTTTAATTGTAAAAAAAAAGTTGAAAGTTGATTTTATTTGATCTAATTAATTGTAAAGAAAAATATTTTCTTTTAGTGTAACTTTTTTTTGCATTAAGTTCATCTATACTTATAAGTTTTATGTTTTTATAATACACTGAATTGAGATGGTAAATCATACTTGGCATTTAGGTGCCATTTACACTAGTGCGTTTTTGTTATACAGTTTTGTTATGGCGTCCACACTTTGGAATTTTGACCTGTTAAAACAATGAATACCCCATTTTAGTGTGAAAAAAGTTTGTATATAGACGAACTGAAACACAATGTTCAGTCACTTCAGTCCACAATCACTCCCTGACTGATCTTTGGAACAATGTTCCCCGATTCTCCTTCTCATATCAACATTACCCAAATGGTACAAGTACAAATGCCAGCAAAATATGCACATGCTCAATGAGCTTGAATGATCATGTATCATGTGGTTTGCACTATATAATAATATAATAATCCAAATACTCTTCAGTGTTTGGACTCTAAGTAGTGAATATTAAACAACTCTGATCTAAACTCCAACATTAATAACTGGACTGACACTTTCATTTTACTATTACCTTCTATGTGAAGCTGCTTTGACACAATCTACATTCTAAAAGCGCTATACAAATAAAGGTGAATTGAATTGAATTGAACAATGTTCAACAAGATCGTTTTTCTAAAATGCAGCAAAAACACCAATATGGACAAGGATGGTTTTCATTCTTTCTGTCATGACAACTCTCAGAGAGTTTTAGTACGTTAATAAATATGTATATGGCAATGTTGATGTGTTTGGTCTTGGAGGAGTAGATCTGCTATGCCGCTGCTGCTACTTTGATTATTATGGCAGAGCAAGTACAGAGACTTGCTACTGCCAGTATATTCAGAGACATTCAAACACACTGCTGCTGCAAACATAATGTACATGTTACTCCTGTAGTAGATCTAAACACAGTTGGAGCTAGGGTGGAGGTGGGTCTCGCAGTGTATATTCCAACACTGAGGCATTTAAAAAGTTGAGGAGCAAGCTCATTGGCTGCTAACAGCAACCAATCACCTGTGCCATGTAGTTGATGATGTAGGAGCAGATTAGGAATGACCTGTCAGCCTGCGAGTGTGAGTTTCACAACAGAACTTGTATAAAATGTGATTTTAAAACAGAAATGCACTAGTGTGAGCACCGCCTCAGTAAGATCATTTCCTTGCATTTTTTTAAACAGTTTTTTCTTTCTCCAAGCTTTTTTTAAAGTATCTCAAAGTTGGCTCTCTGAACCTGAAGATTTTTCATCTGAGCTATCTTCACAACTGTGAGACACGTAAAGGACAGGTGAGTCTGCTGGTGCAAGTGCTACAAATGAATGGGAAACGAAATACTTTTTAATGCGTTTTTCATATGTCTCATGCATAGCTGCTGTTGTGGTCAGCTAACAAGGTGTTTGAAGAGCTCACGGATATTGAACGACAGTTTCACAAAGCTTTGTACACAGTGCGAGCTTACCTCAACTGTGACAGGTACTCTGTGGGCCTGCTGGACATGACCAAGGAAAAGGTACGTCAATCACTATAATTGCTGAGAGGAAGCCAGACTTCATGCTTAATTTAGTGGCTTCAGTCTGTCCTGTCTCTCTCCTAAAGACTGACCCAGTGGTTGTGTTCGCTTGCAGGAGTTCTTTGATATTTGGCCCGTGCTGATGGGGGAGCAGCCACCTTACTCTGGCCCTGTAACTCCAGATGGAAGAGTAAGCTGCGTTTTTCACTTTTCCGGCTGAAGGGATAGTTCAGATGAAATGCATTTGTTTCATTTAGTCATTGACTCTTGTCATTTGTGCATCTATGTGACATTCTTAAAGGGTTCCTCCACTTGAATATAACCTAAAATGTCACCCTCAGTATTTGAAATTCTATTAGGGCTTGACAAAAAAAGTCTGCTTCAGAGTGCTCATCAAAATCAAAATGATTGAGAAGGCCAAATTAAAGGAGGCGGGGTTTACAGAATTAAAACTCAAATTTTAGCATAAAGCATAAATTCACATTGAAATAGAGTGAGGTAATATTGACATATCAAAACATTTAATACATGGCATATGTTTTATGATAGAAATGTTAAATGAGAGACTGTAAGATCCAGTAATGCAAAACTAAATGTATTGTTTGTTTAATTAATGTAATTCCTAAATGAAAGAGATGAGAGATCTTGCCATACAAATGAATGAAGAGTAAATGATGGCATATTTTAAAATATTATTTGCAAATACGCTTTAATAAATATCTGTTAATTAACAATTGCATAGCTTGTGATTTCTGTTTGTCTATTTTAATGCGAATTGCATTTTATATCTTGATCTCTGACTATCTTTGATGTGGAAAATGAACTCACGAAAGATTCACAAAGTAATTTCATTGACATTTTAGTACTTTGAAACTATATAAATATTTAGAATGAAATCTGTAAAATAACAGAAAAGTTCTTACTTAAACTTGTAAGACCTTGGAAATTATGCAAAAAAATAAACAAATTGTTAAATAAAATCATCCGAGTGTGCAATGACATGTGGTGGGCCATAAAATCAGTTTTTTAGATCCATTTGGTTAAGAGAACCCTCATATTTAAATGTATTTTGTGGTTTAATATTCACTAGTCCATATCACAGTGCCATTATGCATACAGTCATGCTTTTGATTTATTCATCCAAACTTTAGAAATTCCAAGACATTATTTGTAACAGTAAATTTGTTTTTATGAATATTTTTTTTACATCACATAAATCAAAGGGCAACATATGAGTAAATGATGACACAATTTTTTTTTTTTTTTTTTTTGATGAATTATATTTTTATGTTTTTTTACATTTTTGTCTATTTTTTCACTCAGGAAATTATTTTCTACAAAGTTATTGATTATATTTTGCATGGAAAAGAGGACATCAAAGTCATACCGTAAGTTTTTCTTTTTTTCTAGTAATTTTCTTCTAGCGTTCTTTATGCAGAATGTGCATCATAAAAACAATTTTTACCTTTTTTAACCACAGAAACCCAACTGCAGATCATTGGGCTTTGGCTAGTGGGTTACCCACATATGTAGCAGAGAGTGGATTTGTAAGTGATTTTTTTTTTTTTTTTACTTAAAACGTTGAATATGTATTGATGCATTTTTTGACTTGTTTTTGTTGTGTGTTGTAGATTTGCAACATCATGAATGCAGCATCAGAAGAAATGTTCAACTTCCAGGTATTCTTTTTATGTTTATGTTTATGTTTTATGTTTAAAACATGTTCGCTGGATCTGTTTTTGTGAGTCAGGAGTACAGTAGTAACACTACTGTATGCTTGTGTAGACAGAGGCTCTGGATGATAGTGGATGGACCATCAAGAATGTGCTCTCCCTGCCTATTGTCAACAAAAAAGAAGAAATTGTTGGCGTCGCAACTTTCTACAACAGGAAGGATGGCAAACCTTTCGACGACCATGATGAACAACTCATGGAGGTCAAATTATTTTCTATAGAGTGCCAGAAGTATTTTTCCCTATCATTTTTCCAGTAGGATTTAGAATATATATATATATTAACCAGTTATGAGGAAAATCACAACATCACGCACTCTCATTTGAAGCAAAGAAATATTTGAAAATCCCCCAAAGAGTTACAAACCGTGTACTTAACAAGTTAACAACGTCAATACAAATGACACGATAAAATTAATATAGTTATAAAACTCATTTAAGGTTCTTTGCTTTATCTATAAAAAATTATATATTACTAGCTTATTGCTAGGGCCAGATGGAATCTGCAGACATTTTTTGTTATTTCTGCGGAGTATTTTGTTAAAAATCTGCGGAATGATTTTGGGATTATCATAACTAAAAACTTTATATATATAATAAAAAGTAATACCTTTTAAACTTTTAATTAATGTTTACAATGCGAATCCAGTTAGATCCACTTTATTTGGTGAACAAAGCAAGTCTCTCAAATAAAATCTCTACTAAAAGACAGTAAATAGCACTTTACAAACTGTATTGTAAATAAATAATATGAATTTTCTGCGGAATTCTGCACGCACAGAATCTGTGTGGCCCTACTTATTGCTCAGTATGGATATACTGTTTAAGCATTTAAATGTGTAGGGAAACACGTTATCTAAATTATGGTTTTTAATGGGAGTGGGTGGAGCTACCGATTTCTTGTCTTGATGCAACTGATTGGGAGAAATTTGTAAAGCATTATGGGTAATGTATTTTTTCTGTACAAATATAGCTTTTGAAGAAATGTTGAATAAATTCATGCTGAAAGGTCTGAAAACAGCATATGCAGTAGATTAATAAATTCAGGTCTATCTGTCAATGTCCCTAGGGAGAAAATGAATATCGTTTTTCCTTCTGGAACCCAGCTGTTGGTCTCTGTGTATTGATAGAATCACAGAGATGGATTGCCACTAACTTGTTGGCTCATAAAACAATGCGCTATTTGTTGTCTTGACAGGCTTTGACACAGTTTTTAGGCTGGTCGGCCCTCAACACAGACACCTACGACAAAATGAATAAGCTGGAGAACAGGAAGGATATTGCCCAGGACATGGTGCTGTACCACGTCAAATGTCGAGATGATGAGATTCAAGATATCCTCGTATGTTCCAAGAGACTTATTTTGTCTCATTTCGTTTTGAACCTGATTTTACTTGTACTGATTGTAGTTCGTGTTTGTGATTACCATTGTAGAAAACACGAGAATATTTTGACAGAGAGCCAAGGGACTGCGAGGAGGAGGAGCTTTTGGAGATTCTGGTACACTGATCTGTTTACTGTTCTTATTGTTTTAATAATTAAAGACCTTTGAAATCAGTGATCAGGTTAATTCTACACACTTCTTAGTTTGATAAGATCAAGAAAGATGTATTTAATAGGAGGACATTAACAGCAACATAGCCATATGCTAATTATATATAGTTGTGCCGTTTCAACTATACTGTACATAAATATATACATAAATATCTTTTATCTGGCTGTTTCTATTGGCTGCTAAAAGTAAACTGTCTTCCATTTTGTAACAGTCAAAGCTGGTCCGTGAACACCGTATGCAATTCAAATGATTGAGAATAGTGGCAATACTTTCCTTATTAAAGGTGATACTTTGTCTGACTTTATTTTTGCTTTTCTATACAGAAAAAAGAGCTGCCCGGCCCCAAGAAGTTTGAGATCTACGCCTTCCATTTTTCAGACTTTGACTGCACTGAACTCCAGCTTGTTATGTGTGGCATCCAGATGTACTATGAAGTTGGAGTGGTTAAAAAGTTCCAGGTCCCCCAGGAGGTCAGTTTTGCCATTTATAATAATGAAGGTAAATGATTTTGTGATGAAATCCCATGCTGACTTGCTGTTGTTTTTCTTTAAATAGGTTTTGGTGAGATTCATGTACTCTGTCAGCAAAGGTTACAGGAGAATCACCTACCACAACTGGCGCCATGGCTTCAATGTTGGACAAACCATGTTTACTTTACTCACGGTAGGACCTGACTTGCTTGTTTTTATTTTTGGAAGCTTCTTTTATGTTATGTTTTCTTTTAAACTATGACTTTGGTGATGCTGTACTGTTCGGGTGTTTAATGTGCACCTTTTATGTTCCAAACTAAATGCGTGTTACATGGATGTACAGGAAAATGCTAAAAAGTCAGAGAACAAGCTTTTATTTCTATGGGATATATTCAATACGTCAAGCCAGCAGAAGAATAGTGATAAATACTGGTGTACAGTAGTTGTAGTTGATTCTATTTAATTGAGTGAGTTCAGTTCAACATTTGCAAAAATAATGAAGTTTTTGAACAGGTTTCTCAACCCAAACTCATTCCATTGGTTGATTCAATGTTGTTATGCCTGACATAATTTGGCCACTCAACAGATTTTACATTTGCTGTTTGACAAACATCTGTCATTAAATAATAATACATTTTTTTTTTTTGTTTTTATTGAGCCAGACAGGCAAACTGAAGCAGTATTACACCGATTTGGAAGTGATGGCCATGATCACTGCTGGTTTCTTGCATGATATCGACCACAGAGGCACAAATAATCTCTACCAAGTGAAGTCAGTAAACTGCTATAGGCCCTGGTATACTTCAAAACGAAATCGAAGAATGAATTAAAATTAAGTCATTTCAAACATTTCGGCAGTTTAAAACAGCTCACCAAAGCGAACTTTTGTGGTTCATTTGACTCATAAAACACCTTTGTGCTGCCATTGGTCTCTGGTGATTATGCAATTGGTGGGTGTGTTCTGGAACTCTGCCTTCTTTGAAGTGCGATTTATATTCCCCGATTCGTTTATTATTCCAGACTGAGAAACAACATCTGAAAAAAACACACTAGGATGAGAAGCCCACCTTCATCCCAAAAGATATCGCATGTCTTTTCTATAAGTTTGGACACACTAGCCCTTTGCTTTCTGTCCACAGCAAATAAAAACAATGTAAAAAAAAAAAAAACGTGACTCGTCTCTTGGAGAAGGCTGTTTGTTGTGTTTTGGGGTACATGCAAGCAACGTGACACATTTACAACCCCACCTACCGCAGCATTTTTAGTATTTAAAAACAGTAGTGTCACTCAGCCATTTCAAACTTCTTTTTTCTCGTCAAACGAAGAATGAAAATGAACTTTGAAGTATATCAGGGCCTTATTGCTACCGTTTATACTACCAATTTTACCAGTAGTGCTTAAACTAATTATAATTATCATCACATTTGTGTTTTACGATCAGGTCCCAAAATCCTCTAGCCAAGCTGCATGGATCCTCCATTCTAGAAAGGCATCACTTGGAATTTGGCAAATTCTTGTTAGGCGAAGAGGTACTGTATGAGCCAGTTGCCCAGGAAATTAGCAACTGCTTATCAGATTTAATAATAACATTTGATTCATTTTCTGTTAGTCATTAAACATCTTCCAGAACCTCAACAGAAGACAAACAGAGCATGTCTTCCACCTCATTGATATTGCCATTATTGCAACTGACCTTGCCTTGTACTTCAAGTAAGTTTCAACAATATGTAACAATGAATTGTTTTAAGCTTTTAATGCACTGGCAGGGGTGTCGCCAACATTTTTGAGCCCTATGACTAGGCCCACACAGAATCTGCGTGCACAGAATTCTGCAGATTTCCGCAGATTTTTAGCCCATCATTGATTCTGTTTATTTACTGGTGTAAATTAATATTTATTCAGTTTTTAAATTAATTTCAGTAATAATATTGACAAATATGAAAATTTTCATATGATTTATTTACAAAACAGTTTGTAAAGTGCTACTTTCTGTCTTTAAGTAGATATTTTATATGAGAGACTTGCTTTGTTTACCAAATACAGTGGATCTAATTGGATTCGCAAAGTAAACATTAAATAAAAGTTAAAAAAGGGATTTCTTTTAATTTCATATATTAAGGTTTTAGTTATGATACTCCCAAAATCACTCCGCATAAATCCGCATATTTTGAACAAAATACTCCGCAGAAATAGCAAAAAATGTCCGCAGATTCCGTCTGGCCCTACCTATGAGCAAATATTTGAAGTGGGTCTGTAAGTAAAGAGCAGAGTAAGTAAAGAGTCGTCTGTATAGGCATCCGCTGCTCGTGTCTGTGCCCCTAAATTGCAAGGGCCCTATGCACTCTGTCCCACTAGCGACACCCCTGCTGCCTGGGCAAATAGCTATAAAGATATCTATAAATACAGGATCTATAAAGAGTCTATGATTGGACCTTCATTAAAGTGGTTAATGTTTTTGGCAACAAGCAACAATTTGAAATCAATTGTGTAGATTTTTATGTACTCTGCCCAACTTTTTCTCTGCCTAAAAAGAAAGAGGACGATGTTTCAGAAGATCGTGGATCTCTCTGAAACCTACGAAGAAAGAAAGAAATGGATAGACTTCATGTCACTGGAAACAACAAGGAAAGAAATTGTAATGTATGTGTTTCCTGTAAAATCAATAGGCATTTTCAGATGATTCATATTTGGAAAATAAACATTTGATGTTAGGTTTTTTTTGTTTTGTTGCCAGGGCCATGATGATGACAGCGTGTGATCTCTCAGCTATCACAAAGCCATGGGAAGTGCAGAGCAAGGTAAGAGAAGTAAACTGAAGAACAAACTATGCTTCTGCTTTTTTGTAATAAACAAAGTGTCATTTCATCCGTTCTAGGTTGCTCTCTCTGTAGCGGCTGAATTCTGGGAGCAGGGTGATCTTGAGAGGACCGTTCTTGAGCAACAGCCTATTGTGAGGATCTGTTTTTTTTCACGCAAAGCTTGCAATGAGCTACTTAGGAAAGTGCCATCTTAGAAACATTTAGGAAAACTAAATAATCTGACAATCTTATCTTTTCTAGCCCATGATGGACAGAAACAAAGCTGCAGAGCTGCCGAAGCTTCAGTGTGGTTTTATTGACTTCGTCTGTACTTTCGTCTATAAGGTACATCTTTAAGGTCAATTTTTGTACATTTTTATTTGATGTTTTGGCCAATAAGATTAGCCAACCATCCTCTCCTTGTGTATCACAGGAGTTCTCCCGCTTCCATCCTGAAATCAAGCCCATGTTTGATGGTATTCTAAACAACCGGATGCACTGGAAAGAGAGGCAGGAAGAATATGAAGCAAAACTAAAGGCAATGGAAGAGGCAGTCAAAGCCAAACAGGAAGCAGCTGCCAAAAATGGTTTGAATTTTCAAGTTTTTTTTCAGTATATCTGCTCTAAACTTGACACGAGACATGCAAAAAAGACCTAAAAAGTTATGTAGTTGATATATTGTGGTCTGTGCCATTATGTCACCTATCAATGACGTCATATCTACTCTTATTGTTTACAAATATTGCATTTCAGTCATCAATATGTGGGGTACTGAAAACACTAATATGTAATATTAGTAATATTATGTATTATTTGTAATATTATCAATGTAATATTTATCAATGTTTCTTAGGATGCTCTTCAAATCCTCCTCCACTGATTTTTCAGTCATCTCTATTTAAAGGGATAGTTCAACCAAAATAAAAATTCTGTCATCATTTTCTCACCCCGACTTTCTCAAAAACCAGTTTTTGTTCTGTTGAACACAGGAGACAATATATTGAGGAATGTTGGAAACCAGTAACCACTGACTTCCATAGTAGGAAAAGCAAATATTACGGAAGTGAATGGTTACCAGTTACCAACATTCTTCAATATAGCTTCTTTTTTTGTTCAACAGATAAAAGAAACTTAAAGGGATCGCACACTAGATGCACCATGATGACGCATCACACAATATTTTAGAATTCTAAGCATAGATTTTTTTTAGGGTACAAACACCAGTGGCGCTCAGCTATGATTTAGGACACTGTTCATACTTCTGCCGTACCCCAGAGCACAATTTGCATAGTTTTATACTAAATAACATTCAAATGTGGCCGTCCGTGGTCTGTTATTTCTAACTGTCATATGTGCTGCATGGCGCTGAGCGGTGCATCTGGTATGCGACCCCCTTTAGACTGGTATAAAACAAGTCAAAGGTGAGTAATCGATGACAGGATTTTCATGTTTGAGTGAACTATCCCTTAAAGCTCATCACATGATACTGAGTCAATCCAAACAGAGTCTAAAACCGTATAAGCTGGTCCACTTTCAACCACTTCCAGAAGTAGTCATAAACATTTGATCTGATTGCTTTTGTACTGCAAGCATCACAAATTTAGAGCAAAGTCGAAATCTAGGGTAGGAAAAGAGACACATCTGAATGCATGTTAATACTTAGTGATCAGACAGAAAAACCCATTTTCAAGAGTTCACACTTAGCTGATGATTGAAAATAAAGCTTGTTTGGCATGCTGTCCCAGGAGAGAGCCCTGAGCTCATGAGATCCTCGAGCCCTGGGCTCTCCTGTTTGCAGGGCGAGAGGGGAGTTTGAGCTCCGGTAGATCTCGATGAACTCCCCCGACATATTTCTGGCTAACAGAATGGCTAAGAAGAGATATACACTTGCTATGGTATCAATTGGGTGTGTTAAATTTATTTAGGTTGCATATTTTTGGACTGTGGGAGGGAACTGGAAACCCATGCGAGCATGGGGATAACAAGTAAACGTCGCACAGAAATGTCAACTGGTTTAGTAGGGACTTTAACTGGAGATATTCTTGCTGTGAGGCAACAGTGCTAATCACTCGGCCGTCGTGTTGCCCATCTGAAAGGGAGGGGGAGTAGGGGTGGTGTTGGGGGGATTCTTCAAGATAAAGAAACTCTGGTTATTTATGGTGAGCTAGGAATCATCTGATCAGTAAATCAATCAAGAGCTGATGCGGGACCAGCTGTAAATAATCATATGCATGTGATCCTCTTGAAATTAGTTTATAAATAAACTTCACTTAAAGGGGTGGTCCAATACGATATCACATTTTAAACTTTAGTTGCTGTGTAGTGTAGCTATGTGAACATAAACAACATCTCAGAATGTAAGATGCTCAAAGTTCAATGCAAAGGAAGACATTGGCTATTACAGAGTTAGCTTAGCAAAGCCTTCAGTGAACAAGTTTGGGGACTACATAAAAATACATCCTACACCCCGTGCAGTGAAGGGGCATGGCCAGATGGGCTGTAATGTTATAGCAGGAAGCTTTCTGGTGACATGGAGCTGATTCGCGAATCTTAGCACATTATGTTGGCTGACCTAGCCTCTTGAGGACGGGCTTTTGGGAGAATTAGGAAATATGACAGTCATTTTCATGTTGGCTGAGCAGCTGTATATAACCAAAGTAAGATATATGAACAAACAACATGCTTTTTTTCACAAATGAAGCATGAGCACACATTGCTTTGCACCCCATAAACACAATCAAGCTTTAAAAATACACCCTGGATCACCCTTTAAACCAGGTGGAAACAGAACCATAAAACCCACACCCCCTGACTACACTGCAAAAAAGGTTTTTACTTAGAGTTGTATCTTGTTTCTAGTCCAAATATCTAAACATTCTTAAATCAAAAAGCATTTTCTAGACAAGCAAAC
The DNA here is from genome assembly GCA_903798035.1 of Danio albolineatus. Classification (NCBI taxonomy): domain Eukaryota; kingdom Metazoa; phylum Chordata; class Actinopteri; order Cypriniformes; family Danionidae; genus Danio; species Danio albolineatus. The sequence continues at coordinate 4,418,158 of CAIGQQ010038251.1, forward strand.
GTTTGTTTGTCAGAGATAAATCTAAATGAAGTGATTAAAAGAAGCAAAACCTTAAAAGAAGCAAAATAATCTGCCAATGGGGTTAGTAAAATAATCGCTTTTAAATCATTTAAATTAATTTTGATATATTATTTTTGAAAACAAGACTATATTTTTGGCTTGTCTCGAAAATGTTTCTTGATTTAGGATTTTTTTAGATGATTGAAGACAAAAGAAGACAAAAAAAGTTGTAAGAAAAGCATATTATGCAGTGTTTAATTGTAATTAACAAAAGAGTGTTTATATACTGTTGGTGGTGTAACATATAACCCATTTCTTAATTTGGATTCTTTTTTGTTTGAATATATTTCTATGCAGCTGCAAATTCCAACAGCACCGGTGGATCAGGATCAGGGTCCAAGACCTGCTCCATCTGCTAGAGAAAAGACAACAGTACAGAGGGCAAGGCGTCGTGAGATGCAGCCTGGCCTCAAGTATTAAGTCAAACAGGGGGAGATCATCCTCATCCCCAGGATTTGCAAGGATCTGATCAAAGAGTGAGTGGAAAAAAAACATATCAATGCTATCACCAAGTCACAAGACCACCTACTAACGAAAACATTGTTGGATCTTGCCTACGGTTAGTATTACTCTTCAATTGTGTTTCCTTTTGGACATAGTGTTAATTTTAAACAGTTTCACTGGATGGTATACGGTTTCAAATGATGACAACGCATTTTCAATGTACTACAAAAGTGAATGTTTTTTCATTTAGTCCCTCAATAGACATTGGCTGCTACTTGATATCAAGCAGGTCCACAACAAGTTGATGTACCGTTATGTGCAGAATGTTATTGTAATTTTAAAGAAGTTATGGTACTAAGAAATGGAAATAATGTTGCATTTAGTCATTTTACCCATAACTTACATCTTTTTATTCCCTCTCAGAGTGATCACATCATACTGCTGGCATGCTAATAAGCTTTTATAGGTGCATTAGTGTGATATTAAATATATACTAATGAGCCAAAACAACATGACTGAGTAGATTAGATGTGTTGGATACAGGAGAGATGGATAGGAATAAAGATCTGAGTGACTTTATTGAGGGTCAAAAAGTGATTGGTATACGTATCTCTAAAACGGCAAGATTTGTAGGTTGCTTTTGGTCAGCGTTTAGTGAAAATGTGCTAAAAGTTGTCAGAGGAAAGGCAAAACTCAAACTAGTAACACTGTGTTGGGCACTCAAGCTCATCTATGACAAAAACACTGTCCTGAATGGTTCAAGCTAACAAAAGTCCTACTGTGACAAAAGTTACACAAAATGTAATGGCTGTTAAAGGAGGAATATGTCACAACGCAAAACGCATTGCAGAAGCCCTGTCCATTAATGAAAGCACCTACAATGGGCACACGAGTGTCAGACCTGAAACTTGGAGCAGTTTTGGAGAAACTTGATCGTCTTCTGCATATTAAGGATTCAAGTTAATAAACCCTGTCACATTTCACGCATTGTCCATGAATGGTTTGAAAAACCTAAAGAAGAGTTTAAGGGGTTGCTTTGGCCTCCAAATCCCTGAAATCTCTAACCAACTGAACATCTGTGGGATGTGCTGGACCTACAAGTGCAAGCCACAATGCCTCCCCCTTGAAACCTAAAAGAACTGAAGGACCTTTGGTCTTGTAGCCATGCCTCAGCATGATGGTGCTTACTAGGCAGGTGGTCATACTGTTTTGGCTCATCTGTGTAGATATACAGTATAAAACTAGGTTTAAAGTTTTTTTTTGTTAATATCTTCACTTAAGCTGACAGGTAATGTGCACTGTTGTCCTTCAGGCTTACTTACTACATCAAGTGCTGTCATGGTTGTGTTTTACTGAGCAGTGTCCTGTTTCTCAGCGTCTCTGATGTTGGGACATGCGTTCACAGAGAAAACTAATTCCAGTGGCCTTGATACCATTCATCTGTCCAGTTCTCAGCCGACCTGTCATCGCAGTCTGTTTAAATCCTTTACGTTTTTCAGATTTGGGCTTTTTTTGTCTTATGTCTGACTTTTATAGGATTCAAGTTCCTCTTTCACTGACTGTCTGTAAAAGCATCTTTAAAAGATCTAATTATGTAAATATACTTAAATGACATTACTTACATTTTACTAGTTTAAAATAAAACAGTACTAAGGTGTGTTCTAGTGCACATAATGAATTCGACATGCTTATTATATAAAGCTGCTGCTTGTGTTCCATATATAAAAAGGTTTAAGTAGTGAAGGATCAGGCTGTAGCAAGAAAATGTTGAAATCATCGTGTCAGATCTGACAGCAAGGGCCCAGAAATAAGACTTGTTTTGACAAAAATGTGATTTACTTGCAGAGCAAGTTTAATCATTTTTTTGACAATAATTTGATTATTTTGATTCATCATTAAATATGATCTTTAACCATCTAAAAATTGCTCAAATTGGGTGATTCCAATATAATTGGTAAAATGTAAAGCTTCACTTTGTATGCTCAATACCATGACAATTAAAGCGTATATTTTTATGAAGTTTGTGGGTTTTTGTTGTTTTTATTTACATAGTGCTTTGACTATTTCAACTAAATGCTGTTCCAACTTTCGGTTCATTAAATAAGAAATATAGACGTTTCACAATAATACTAAGAAGCAAAAGTTTTTGAGAAAGTATAGAATGGTATGGTTGGAAAGAAAGTATAGTTGGCCACCAAATGAGCATATCAGAATTAGGCATGGGACGATAACCGTTTTCGAGGTATACCGCGGTATGGAAAAGTCAAGGTTTTCATACCGCCCAAATTTTCTGCTATACCGTAGGAACGGTATAGCAAAAAAAAAATTTTTTTTTTTTTTTTTTTTTTTTAGGTGTAAATTGTAACGACATCTGTGTTTTTGAAACAAATGAAGACCGCAGAAGTCAATGATTCACTTGAATTATTTAGCCTGACATGTTTACTGCCACAAAATATTTAAAATGTTTCTCAAATTAAAATATATTGTGTTTAATGGGGAAAAAGGGTTTTTTTTTTTTAGCCAGACGTTTAAAAATAATATATTTTAGAGCAGTAATCCCAATACCGTCATACCGTGAAACCGTGATATTTTTATCCAAGGTTATCATACCGTCAGAATCTTATATCGGCCCATGTCTAATCAGAATGGTTTATGAAGAATTGCACAAATGCTGGAAGTTTACCTTTGGCGTCATAGTTACACTTTAAAATATATTCAAATACTTAAGGAATAATTTGAACATGATTGTATTTTGATCTTGACGAGCATAAAGTTTAAAGACAATCTATTTCCGACCACAAAACTTTGAATGGTAGTATATAAAAGCTAACAATAGTAATTCGACTCTGTAAAACTACAAAGGATTTGATTCTCTTCACACATCTTCTCAATGACTCACTCAATAAGCCTCTTATCCCATGAGAACTATCAGCAGTTTCCACCCTTCCCTTCCTAGATGACATCCACAAAGGTTATCGGGAAAGCTACACAATCAATTTCACTGTAAATCCACTAATGATAAAAGAATGGTGAGTGGTGAGTAAATAATTTAACATTAACATTTGTGGGTGATCTATCACTATTTGTCTTGCTTGTTTATTTAATGAAGCGTAGCACCTCATTTAAGCAGCGGTAAAGTATTTGTGCAAAATCAGCACCTGTAGTGTATTGGCTTGACCCAAATCCTGGGATTTATGCTAAACCGTGGGTTATACAACCGTCCTCCATCTATATACTTCACTACGGCAATAACACATCATTTTGTCAAGTGCACACAAATGAAAATCAAACCAAACAACTTTTTAGAAAAGGAATGGAGATATCACTGTAAATGAATACAGCAGGTAAATGATTAAACGAGAACATTTTGTTAACCATTTTTAACTTCTTTATTGAAAAACAGAAATAGGTTCATTGTAGTTCATCTCATTTAGAGCTGGAACAGATAGATCATGGGGATTTACTTCAAAATGCTGTCAGAGTTTGCTGTGGAGACAAAAAGAGATATTAAGATATTTTCATATTTATGATTTAATGAGCACACTGTGCACACTTTGACAATGAAAATATTATTTTGGCCACACATGCACACTGAACTTTGATTTATCATAAACTGAGCTTATATATATGTTTTTTTAATTAAAAACATTTCACTGGATTTCTGTATTTTTACATAGAAGACACTTTTATTCCTTTTGTTCAGCTTTGATTAATTATTTTATTATTTAAATTTAAATTAAATTAAAATAACAAGTCTAAATTTATCTAAATTTAGTTTGTTTGTTTTTTTGTACATCATAACGTACACCATTGTTTTTTCCTGGGCAAATAAATGACAAATATTTTAACCCTGATTAACCCTGAAAAAAAATGCTATTCAGTATAACAATTTTTCATATACCAAACAATTTAACTCTTAAATCTTTATGCTTTATCATTCAAACCACTAGGATTTATTCTTTTCAAATATATTAAAATCTAGTATTTGACCACTGTTTCTTTAACCTATATTAAGGGGCCATGAAACCCCCTCTTTTGGTTCAAGTCTACCTCAGAAAAAATGCTTCATGAAGGGTGTGGAGCTCTGCAGACAGAGGGATGAGTGGACATGGCCGACAGAGCAGGGGAAACGAGGGGAGTGAACAACTGTTGTCAGTTGGCTCACAAAATGAGACACAAACCCATGAGGAGACCCATGATCCAAGCTCTTACTATAGGAGATTCGTGCTACGTCAGTGATTTTGATCCCACCCCCAAAATTATTTTAAACCCAGAAAATGAAATTAGCTGACAAAAGCTCAAAATTATCAAGTTTTCGCCACAATTAAAGCTGACAGGTGCTAACAGTGTCTTAACTTGCTCAACTTACACAAATCTGTTACAATTCAAAAAAAGTACTCCAGGGTGTCTTGAACCTTAAAGGTATAGTTCACCAAAAAAATTAAAATTTACTAAACTCCCTCACGTGGTCAGGGCATTGTGAGCTGAGGGGTGTCACGGACGAAAGTGAAGAGGGTTGGGGAGTCGCAGAAAAAACTGAAAGTGAACAGTAGACGGTAAGGAGGGCGGTTGAAGAGGGGATGGGTAAAATGAGATGCCGGATTAGATTTCAGAGGTGCCGAATCCGGATCTGACGTGTTCCGGCACAAATTAAGCCCTGCCTGTAACCATTGACTTGCATAGTAGGAAAAACAAATACTATTGAAGTCAATGGTTACAGGTTCCCAGCTTTTCTTTTTTTAAATAGATTTTGTGTTTAACAGAAGAATGAAAGCCAAACAGGTCTGAAACAAGTAAAAGTTGAGTAAATGATAACAGAATTTGACACATCTACGCCTGTAATAAGTACAAGTCCGCACAAATGCTCCCTTAAAGAAATGTCTCTGTTAAGATGATGGGAAAAGTTCACCAATATTGACTTTCTTTTAAACAAATGTTATGTGACACGTTAAAACCACAGTCTGAAGCTACTGACCTTCGGAAAGCTGTTTGTAAATGCGTTCTTGTTCTTCTCTGAGTTTCTTCTCTTCCTCCTCAATCCTCCTCTCTTCAGCAGCGATGGGCTTCAGGTAATCTGGTGAACAGTTTGATTGAAAAACACCTCAGTGAGACAATTTAACCAAGCCAGAAAACAAGACACCCCAAAAAAACTGTCATCATACAAACACTTACCATATCTTTGCTTCCCATAAATTAATCCAACGAGCAAGGCTGACCATCTTGCTGTCTGAAATCAGAGAAAGAAGCCTGTTTTTGAGTTTTTCAAAGACTTCATGAAGCAGTGATAGATCTTTACTGAACAATGATTAAAGTAAATCCACAGAATAAAGACTATAGAATAAACTTAAAGGGACTTTGATCCACAGAATGAAGAAATGGGCTACAATTTGATACAATATTAAGTTACTGCACACTGGCAAATTACAGCTTTATTGTAGATATTTGACAAGACATTTAGGTGTGACATTATAAAATATAACGGTCTATTATTTGAAGCACCACGTTTTCATTCAATACATCGATTTTATATTAACAATAAGTATGACCTTAAAGTTACATTAATTCAGAGATTGCAGTGGACATCTATACTTTTTGACCGCAAAATAAAATATCAATAAGCAGTCGGCTTAAAATATTCACTAATTTATTCGCTGGTATTTCATTCAGCAATACTGACCTTGTAGTGCTATGGATAAGCGGCTAGCTGGCTAAGCTAACGCATTAACGCTAGCACCGGGCTATTTACTTAGGATTAATGAAGGTCACTGATAGAAACTGACTTTACAAAAAACGTGTTTCTTGACATGAATGAATTTGAGGGTCATATGCCTAATGTAAGCTGTACCTTGATAAGAGGGGAGACCTGTACAGGCGGAACCATGTTTGAATGGAACTCTTCAGGCAGGAGGAAGTCAGTGCGGCGCTGTCTGTCTCTGTTCTTCTGCTCTCGCCTTTGATTTCAGTGTTGGTCTGTACTGTCAGCACACTGTACACAACCATCAGTTTTTCTTGCTTTTCTTTTTAGAACTGAATAAAGCCGTTTACTCAAATAGTTCTATAGTGTGATAAACTTTTTTTTTGTATGAATTAGGAGTAAAAATTAGCATAATTAATACTATGAATAATATTAGGGCTAATGACGTAATATTTAAATTGTTCAGTATCCTACAGTTTTATAAGTTGGCTACATTCTGAATAGCCCATATAAAAATATAACCAGTTTAAGCAGTAGCTTCATTAAAGAGAATCTATTTAATATTAGTTTATGTATTAATGTATTAACTTATTTGTCATATTGTTATTGTTTATTTTTTAAATGTTATTATTCACCCTTTTACTTTTTTATTGTTTGGCTTAGGTTGCCAGACAGTTAACATTGCATTTATCTTCCATGTGGGAATTAATTGATTTATGCATTATTATTATTGTTGTTGTTATTATTTACTATTTAAAAACAATATTTTAGCAGCTTGATTAAATAAACCCAAAGATATATAGTGAGACAATTATGCTTCTTAAAAGTATGGTGTAATCTATCTATCTATCTATCTATCTATCTATCTATCTATCTATCTATCTATCTATCTATCTATCTATCTATCTATCTATCTATCTATC
>CAIGQQ010038251.1:4429034-4477997 GCA_903798035.1 Danio albolineatus
AATAATAATAATAATAATAATAATAATAATAATAATAATAATAATAATAATAATAATAAAAAACACTTTTACCATAGACTTTTACATTAAAAAATAAATCTTACAAAAGTAACAGACGGGGTTTATTTATCATGAAGTAAAAGCGTGCTGATTACTCCAGGCCTTCAGGTGGCAGTACTGCTTTTACACAACAGACTCCAGCCCATAGTTCAGTTTGAACGACAAATTTCCTTCCGTCTCTTTACCCCGCCACAAACAAGCAAGTAGTTCTGTCGAGTTATGGTACTTTTAATATGCGGTTTTTATGTGAAACGGGGTAATAAGCATATGTTTTGCGTATAGAGTGCCGAGTCAACATGACAGCAGTGATTCACGAGTTGCTGTCCTCCGTTATGGGGGTTTTAGTAGAAAGTGTCGTGTCGGAGTTGAGCAAACATCTCTCTGACTTCACGACTGTATTATCCGAAGAGTGGAAGCGCAACAAGGGGACAGCAGTGAACAAAAACAGACTAAAACATGCCAACCAAGCCAAAACTGTAAGTTGTAAGTGTGGAAAACGAACGCACTGTCAATTTCTCTTCATCGAGAGCTGAGTGCTGGTTGACTGTTGTTTACATTGTAGTTGTAATTGCAACAGGAATATAAAGCGTACAGTACAGAGGACATATCTAAAAGTCCGTATTAAATGTAATTACATTTTGTGAATATGTTATTAATAATCCAGTTAATCTTGCAACTCTGATCTATTTAATGTTAAGTAGATGCTGACTAAGTGGTGTTATATATATATAACTGACTGAGGAAGTATATGTTACCATTATATTGAAACATCTGTTTATATTTTCCAAAACATCTAACCACAGAGTTCATTCATTCATTTATTTTCTTGTCAGCTTAGTCCCTTTATTAATCCGGGGTCGCCATAGCGGAATCAACCGCCAACTTATCCAGCATATTTTTACGCAGCGGATGCCCTTCCAGCCGCAACCCATGCCTGGGAAACATCCACACACACACATTCACACTCATACACTATACGGACAATTTAGCCTTTATACCACATGTCTTTGGAGGAAACCCATGCAACCACGGGGAGAACATGCAAACTCCACATAGAAATGCCAACTGACCCAGCTGGGGCTCTAACCAGCGACCTTCTTGCTGTGAGGCGAACGTGCTAACCACTACGCCACCGTGGCGCCCCAACCACAGAGTTGTGGGATCAAAAAAATATCAATCTGTAAACATTTTTTTTTTTAGATTTTAAATGAGGAAAATAAACATGCGTTATGATGTGATGAATAAAAGGCTAGCAAGTTTACAGTATACAACACACTTTGTAGAAATTCTGTGAATTAAACTGCATAACCCAAAAGAAACAGTGCTCATCAAAAGGATAAAAGTTGGCTCTCTATAGAACAAACATGATTGACTTTATTTTATTTTACATTTTTGCATTAATAAGGAAAAAGCTGGTGGATGGATGTGACACTTCTCTGTTATGCATGTGACAGATGTGAAATTGCCACTTGTGTGACTTTTGTAAATCAAATATAATTGTACACAAATACAAGTCAATACAAATACAAATTTTGTAAATAATATGTTTTGACATTTTGGCGAAAATGTACTTTTTTTTCATGGCAAGGTTGACATTTGCATGGAATTGAAAAATGTAAGCAACTTTTTCAAACGCCAGTACTTATTAAAACCTTTCATTTTTTTGTTCACTTAAAAAACAACTAGAGATTATTTTGATATTTTCACACAAATCTTTTTTTTTATAACTTTACGTGTTACATGTATATGTATCATGTAAATAGATTATAATATTGTGTTTTGACTGAAATATGAAAGGACTTTTAAAAATAATTAAAAATATACTTCTACTAAACCTAAATATTTTGAAACGTTGTGCGTTTTAAATAATCCCAGGTTTTGCCATGGCAAGATTACAGTATTTGTGTGAGGAGAAATAGGATTATAATCACCTCCAACTGGCAAATTCTAAAGATTTATTTTTGATACTATTATATTTTACTTCTTGCAACAATAGAAAATTAAAATACTGCTACTGCAAAAAAAAAAAAAAAAAACAATACTTCTGATGACAAAACAAATTGATCATATAATAGATGGTGCATACATTATGTTGTCTCTTTCATTCAAATGAATGCTAGAGAGTTGGTATTTTTTAGAATATGTGACACATTACGTTCAGAAAGGTACTCTGAATAATAATAATAATAATATCCTTTTTTATATAGCGCTTTTAAAAGTAGCATCTCAAGGCACTTTACAGACATAAAATGTGCAGCAGTAAAAGATACAGGAGTGAATGCAAAAAATAGTAAAAGTATTGTAGTATATAGTATAGAATGTTTATTCTCTCTTAGATAGGGTTTTTCCTGCATAGATAATTACAAGGTGGCCATGTCCATAAAATTTTCTACCAGCCTTGCCTTTTTACAAAAATCAAGCAGGCAGTCATAGCTCCCTATAGACCCCTACCAATCGCAAGCAGTAGTTGTGTATTTAAGTACATGTTTTTAAATGTCCGGCTTTCTAAATTAGATAATGTTTTACTTAAGGATACAAGAATAAACATGTTTTTTATTCTTTTTATTCTCTCTGCCTCATTTTGAGCCATTTTTTAGTCAAGTCACCTTTATTTCTATAGCATTTTATGTAGAGCAGATTATCAAAGCCACTTTACTATAACTTTAGAGTTATTTCGTGATTAGAAAAATATTATTGCAGATAACTCATTGTGTTTAAATAGTCACATACTTTGTGCATACAAAGCATGCATGTCAAACATTTTCTAATAATAAGAACAGTAAGTTCATCTATTCTAATTAAACTTTTTTGTATTTGACACATGAGAAATAGTATGGGGTTCGTGCAGTTAACTATATCTCAGATGATCTCTTTTGCATTTCAGAAGGAGTTTGCTGCATTCATGGAGCTGTTGAGTAAAGCCACAGTAGAGACGATGGTGAAACTGATCCACGATCGCATCTCAGCTCAAGTACTGGAAATTACAGCAAAGTCTCAGCTCTCAAAGGAAGACAAGCTAGATGGTATGTTTTAAGCTTTGTGACTGTAAGCATTTGAAGAGGGCTTAACATTTGGGCACAAGAAATCGTACCTTTTGTAACCTTAATAAAGATAGATTTTATTGAATTAATTATACAATGAAGATCGTGTTCTTTACATTTGACCATTGAATTGATACACCTGAATTTATGTATTCAATTTATTCTCCTCAGAAAATCATAATGCACTGCTTTTTATTTTGAACTTACTCTATTGTACTTATGTATGCATGTAATTTGGTCATAATATTTTATGCATGATTCACTCCCCTACGAAATCATCCCAATAAGTCTAAATGAATAAATTCTTTTCAAATAGAGCAATTCATGTCATCTGGTGTAACTGAATTCAAAATATCTCAATGTCAGATTTTTCAAATATTGTGCAGCCCTATTCAGTAGTGCTCATGTATCACAGATTCTCTGAAAGTGAAGAGAAACATGGGCTTCAATGAAATCTAAACTTTTGAAATGTATTTGTACTTGGAAGTAGATGAAATTATAAACGCTTGTAAAGTCTTATAAAAATAGTTATATAATAGTATTGTTTTAAAATTGTATTGTCTTTTGATGGATTTACTAAAATAATCATTTTAATCTCTTTGCATTTTCACAGAGGGTCAAGAAGCTACATCTGAACCTGAAAACGGTGTGCTTCTTGAACTTGAACAGAACAAAGAATACGAAATGGGATCAGAACATCAAGAAAACTCTGGACAAGCAGCAAACAATCAGTACCAGCAGCTCTCATCCGCACCCACAGACATTCTGGCAGGCGCTTTAGTTTTGAGTGAAAGCCAGCCTTCCACAAGCACAAACAGAGCTGCAGAGGGGAGACAGGAGCCTTTCGTTTGCGAGTCCTGTGGAGTGTCTTTCAGTGATGGGGCTCTTTTCAACATTCACAATGCTTTACACAAAGAAAGACCTTTCAATTGTTTGATATGTGGGAATACTTTCAAAATGATGAAATGCTTGATGAAACACCAGAGGTTTCACAGTATTCCAGATATGAGTATTGAGTTCGAAGCCCCTCTGCACGAGGAAGAATTCATTGTGCAGCTGGAAACCTGTGACAGTACATCACTGGAAACACTAGAGGTCACCACTCAAGGTAAGACACCACTTTAAGGTATAGTTCACCACAAAATGAAAATGTTCTCTTCCTCAAGTGGTTCCAAGCCATTGTGAGTTTATAAAAGTATATTTTAAAGAGAACTGAAAACCTGTAGCCATTCACTTCCATAGTAGGACAAATAAATACTATGGAATTTAATAGTTAAAGGTTGCCAGGTTTCCTTAAAATTTCCTCCTTTATATATAATGAACAGATGAAAGAAACTCATAAAGTTTGAAACAAGAGTGAGTAAATGATGACAGAATTTACATTTTTGGGTGAACTGCCCCTTTAAAATGGCATTCCTAAAGGGATTTTCAGTAATACATAATCCTGACTTTATTACTGACTGACAGTTATTTGTACAATTTCTTATTGTAATAATATGCATTTACTATATTCATAATTTGTTACTTAAGAAATATTTGCAATTATTGTTATTTGTAATTAATAATTAGTAATATTTGTAATTACTAATGATGAAAAGTTTTATTACTTTATAACAGTTTGCTTTGTTGATGAATAGGTTTAAAAGAACAGTATGCATTAGACTTGGAAATAGGGCTGCACGATATTGGAAAAATCTAGCATTGCGGTATTTTGTATTTTGCAATATATATTGCGATATTAATATTTCACCAGATAACTTAATATCTCTATTTGGAATGAATTTATAATGTTAGATTGATTGGGATGATTCTGCAGTAAGAGTGCATCTTCATAAAATCGAATGAACAATATAAACTTTTTTGAGTCCTCCGACATACTGTATTTTCGATGTGGTCTGTGCTATTTGCAGTGCATTTCTGTATTTGCATGTGTTGTATTTTCATGCATAACAATCTATAAATACAATCAAGAAAAAGATACAACTGAAGAAGTTTCTTATCCTGTCCTGAGTCTAACAGTATTCAAGTAGAGTAACTGAATGATAAAAATAAAAATAATTCAATAAAAGTAATTGTTGTTAAAGTCGCAAATGGTGCAATGTACTATGTCTGATTGCTTTTAAGGTCACTATACAGTCACAGGCATCAAAAACACATGCGAATGATAAATTATAATACAAACTCAACAATGCATACCCTGCGATGTGACTATTGCGAATGATCACATGGTGATATCGATGCTAAAATAATATATTGTGCAGCCCTACTTGGAAATCTTTTAATACAAATCTATAAAGTCTTCATTATATAAAGTCTTTACTGCAGCTTAAAATTACTTAAATTCAAAGTTGAATTAATATTAAATTATTATAAAAATAAAAATGTCTTTTGAACCGTAGTATTTCATATCTGTTATGTGAGTGTACATGATTTTTATTATTGCTTTCTATTTTATGTTTGTGCTTTTCTATATTAAAGCTATTTTGTGACTTCATGTAAATCTTAATATTATGAATAGTGGGTGCACCATTAATGACCAATGTTTCTCTTTAAAACAAACATTTCAGTTTCTTAGCCATACTTTGTGTTCTTCTCCTCACAGATATTCTCCAAAATAACCTGGATAGTGAAGTCGTGACTTGCGCTGTCTTGGAAAGCAGTCAGTATACAGCTGAATCACTCGTACAATCTTTAAACATTACTATCGAGAACACTGACGGACAACCCAACACCACACCTGACATGGACATGATAAAGCAATCCAATGATGGTTTGTTCCGATGCAAAACGTGCGGGAAGTGCTTTGAACTGAGGTGGAAGTTCATTAACCACGTTCGGGCTCACGTTAAACATTACAAATGCTCCCACTGCGATAAACGCTTTACCATGAGAAGCTGCCTCATCAGACACGCAGCGACGCACACCGGAGCTCAGCTCTTCAAATGTGACATATGCTCCAAGTCTTTTGTATTTCAGGCCTCCCTAGAAAAGCACAAGCACCTTCACACTGCAGAAAAGACCGTCACATGCCCAAACTGCCAGAAGGTTTTTCCAGGCACACGTTCGTTCGGCAGACACCGATGCAGAGCTGTTGAAACGCTCTACAACTGTCCCATCTGTGACAAACAGTTCAAGATCAAACAGAACATGCTAGATCACCAAACGCTGCACACCGGAGAAAAGCCCTATTGCTGCGAGATTTGTGGTGAGTTTTACAGCTGTGAAAGATATCTGAAAAATCACCAGAAGAGTCACATCGAGAAAACCTACGAATTTTCTTGCGAAATCTGCGAGAAACGGTTTAGCGCTCGCAAACACCTGCAGGCGCATATGCTTGTGCACACAAGGGAAAAGCGCTACACGTGCGATGTATGTGACAAGAAGTTTGCAACTTCTGGAAATCTCAACAGACACAAAGCCGGTCACACAGGAGTGAAGCTTTATGGTTGTCCCATATGCTTGAAGAGGTACACGACGGCGTACGCGCTAAAGATGCACACACACAAACATACTTCAAGCAAACCTTTCCTTTGTGACGTTTGCGGTAAGGGATTCACCAGCTCAGACTACATGAAAAGGCACAAGCGAATCATTCACGCCGGAAGGAGGGATTGCGTGTGTTCCATCTGTAATAAGGCCTTCATATTCCCCAGTTCTCTTAATCAGCACATGCTTGTACATACAGGAGAGAAGCATCACGAAAGACTGGTCAGTCCTCTGCTGAAGAAATTTGCGTGCGATCATTGTCAAAAGAAGTTCTACTCACAAGCTGCACTAACGGTACACCAAAGGGTTCACACAAAAGAAAAGCCCTATAGTTGTGAGATCTGTGGAAAGAGGTTTGGGTATTCCAGCAGCATTCAGATGCATATGAGAATACACACTGGAGAGAGACCTTTCGGCTGTGACGTTTGCGGTAAGACATTCAATCAGGCTGTTCATCTGAGGACTCATCAGCGAGTGCACACCGGTCTCAAGTCTTTCACCTGTGAGAGCTGCGGGAAGAAGTTTGTGGACCATAGAAATCTCAAGCAACATAAATGTAAATACACTATGTAAAAAAGACCAATGGTTATACTGGATAATAGGGGTAGTTCAGACCACAGGTTTTATTTGCTTTTAATTTATTCACCCATCCAAGATGTAGGTGGTGTTGTTGTTTTTTTTCCAGGAGATCACTGAAGGTTATGAACTGAAACTGGTCCTTGGTAATTTATGAAGTGCAAGTAAAATTAGGCAAAAGTAAATTATTACCTGTGACTCCTGATGATATATTGAGGTCTTATAAAGAGAACCGATTGATCTGTGTAAGAAAATTAACATTACAGCATTGTCTTTAATCCAGAGCTTCAGCAAATGTAAGCTTTCTGTTGCAAAATGACTTTAACAACTCAAGTTTGAGTTTGCCGAGGTTGTGATTTAAATAATGTTTCGTTTCTTGCACAGACTTGACTTTTTCTGTTCATAAAACTTTAGTCAGTGTTTTATTTTGTTCTACTGAAGAAAAAAAACGTACATGTTAGATGGCCTGAATAAATCAACAGAAATATTTTCATTCTTTAATGGACTTACTGTTGAACACTGCATCTCATTTTCAGGACTGTTATGCATAGCCTTATGCTAATATTTGATGATCTGTAGTCATATTTGGCAAGTTGATTGAATAAGGTTTTGTAAAGTTCTGTATTTAATATTTTGGAAATCATTATATTTATATCAAACCAGGACTTGGAATCAATGCTTGTGTGTAACTGCAATAAAAACTACATGAGGAACCATTTCTGCTTTCCTTTCATTTAAATGTATAAATTTGATGATTAATTCATTTTAATTTGATTGGACTTCTGATTTGTATTTGCCAAGCCTCTCCTAAAAAACCTTCACCTAGTCTATTTTAGATGTACCCCTCAATCTTGTGATGTAACATGAAACATTTTATTTCTATTGAAAAAAATATCTGGAAAAAAATAATTGCCTTTTTGATGTAATAAAGTTAATTCTTGACCTAATTTATTGCATATAATGTTTGAGTAGAACTGTTAACGAAATGACAATAATGTAAGTTATATCAGAAATGGTACATACCTGTTAACAGAATGAATAGTTATAATATTTGTCATATTAAATTTATTTAATACTTTATTACATTTTACAATACCATGTAAAAGGAAAAATAAGCCATTGTGTTTATATCGCGTGATAAATAGTTTAAAGTGAGCAATTAATATTAATGAGCGCGATCTAGCAACTTCCGGGGCGGAGACTGATTACTTTTATATGAACCTGAATTCAATTATCTGAACGTCATACTTGACGGTTGTTTTATTTGGTGCTCGGTGACTTTTATCGATGGGCGCTGTTTAAAGTCTCTATTTTCTAGTTGGCAGATAAACAGAACTTAGTTCTGCGGTATTTGTGATTCTTCGATGATAGCGCGTCGATTAATTAGTTTGCCGTGTAACACTGGATAAAAATGAAGGAGTTGATGGAAGAGGTGCCTGATGAGGGATATGGATGCACCGTGGCTAATCGTTTTGGTCAGCTTCTGGGCGACGAGTCAGACCCTTTCGACATCCTTTATGCTGCTGGGGCTGAAAAAAAGCAGAAGAAGAAGAAAGAGGAGCCAAAGAAAACTTCAACCACCTCTAAATCTGGAAAGAAAGAGTCTCAGAGGGACAGGAAAATCATCCTTCCCGTAGGTGGGGGTGGACAAGGTAGGTGAAGGACAGTTTTACTCAACGCTACGTGAACGAGTTTAAAACTAAAGTGCTTTGTTGAGGTTTGAGTTTTTTTTTTATACTATTATTATTTTGACAAGTTCGTCCTGGTCGTGAAGACGTCGAGGAGCGAATACAGAGACGCGTAACTTTTGACCGTAAGTTCAACGATGCCGAAAAAACGCCCCTCAGTTTCTCTGTTGAAAGGTAACCGTTAAAGCTCTCCAGTTGAGCTATGTGCTAATATTTTTTTTTATATATTATCATTTTTATTAATAGACCTGAATTATTTTGTCTGCCTATTCTGATCTGTGTGTAGGCCCGTGGATGTGCTGGACAGGCCTGCCAGAGGAAGAGGTACTGGAAGAGGAAGAGGAGCCCGAGGCCCAGGATTTCCAAGATCCAATGATGGATTTGATCAGAGAGGAAAGCGAGAGTTTGAAAGACACAGTGGCAGTGACCGATCGTGAGCAGATGTTCATTACTATCATCTTAAGAGTGGTTAGCAGCTGCTAGTTTCAAGTTTACACTAATCTAAAGCTTCATTCATTTTCTTTTCGGCTTAGTCCCTCTATTAATCTGGGGTCGCCACAGCGGAATGAACCGCCAACTTATCCAGCATTTGTTTTATGCAGCAAATGCCCTTCAACCTGCAAACCATGTCTGGGAAACATCCATAAACACACATTCACTCACATGCACTATGGGCAATTTAGCCTACCCAATTCACCTATACCACGTCTTTGGACTTGTGGGGGAAAACGGAGCACCTGGAGGAAACCCACGCAACCACAGGGAGAACATGCAAACTCCACACACAAATGTCACCTGACCCAGCAACCTTCTTGCTGTGAGGTGAATGTGCTACTCACTACGCCACCGTGGCGCCCTAATCTAAACGTATGGGAGGAAAAAAAACGACAAAAAAGGGTTTTATGATGTTCAATTTACCTTAATTTACCAGACATGCAGAATGATTTTGGGATCATTTGATGTGATGTTGAGACTGGTCTTTTTTTTGTCCTCTTGTTTAGAGTACCCCATAGAGGTACATACTTATAGATAAATTGCAAGTTTTTAATCCAACCTATTTTGCCAGGGATATCATAGGGGTGATGGCATATACATTTCACATTGTATAAAGCCCCAGTGGCTTGTTGCTAGGAGTATGGTTAGTTATTGATGTACACTGTATCAAAAATTGTTCTATTGATTAGTGCCTGCCTAAGCATCCACAGCTGTATCCCTTCTAGACTTCACCAGCCCAGTGCTGTGGTGTTTTTTTATTTTATTTTTTTTATTTATTGTTTAATATAAATAATTTAAATACACACAGCACACCTGGCTTATTAAAGTTGAAAAGCTGTCAAGTAAAAAACAACAACAGCAACTTGTTTTAAGAATAATTGTACTAATTTAAAACATGAGTGTCTGGCACATGAGTCTGTGCCTTTCTCTTTTTGACTTTAATCACCGATTTGAATTTGTTGTTGTAATTTGCTAATTGGAATCTGCTAATAGAAACGTTTCTGGAAAACTAATGTCTTTTTTTAAAAGCTTAAACATTTTGTACACAATTTTTCTGGTAAATGAACTGTTATTTGAAAGTAGGAGTGTGCGTTCTGAAGAGAAGCGCAGTGGCAGTGGATCTCGCAACTGGGGTTCTATGAGAGACCATATGAGGTGACTGTTGATGCTTTATATAGTCATTTCATTTTGGAATGCTTTTTCTCTCATTTAAGATGGTTGTAATTTATTCTTCTGTCCTGTAGTGTAATTGAAGTAGCCTCACCTAGTGAAGAGGTCACTGAAAATGAAGAGCCCCAGGAGGCAGTTGAGACTGATGGAGAAAACAGGTCCGTTTCATACAGCTGCAGAACATATCTTGTGACTCGCTTGACGCTTGAAAGTGTGAATACAATTATGTGCTGGCTTTATGAACTTGACTTTTTTTTTTTTTATTATTATTTTTTTTTTAAATCAATTTTGTAACAGATTTGTAACTAACTTGTAATCGTATGAGTTCTTCTTCAGACCATCTGAGACTGAGGAAGTGATTGAGGTTGCCATAGAGATGACACTGGATGAGTGGAAAGCTCTGCAAGAGCAAAGCAGGCCCAAAGTAGAGCTGAATATCCGTAAGACCGATTCCTCTGTGCCATCCAAGGCTGTGGTCATCCACAAGTCCAAATTGCTTCAGGTAAAGAGGCTCATTATTTGTACAAAGTTTGGTTGGCACAGATATGCTTTTTATTATAAATTACACATGCACACTGCAAGAGTATTTATTTATTTTTATTAGTATAATTTTTTTTCACCAAAAACAAAATAAATCTGATTTGATCTGACCATCATCCAGTTTGTCTGGAATGACCTGAAGAAATGGAACAAACTGAGACTAACTAAATCCAGAAGAACTTTACCAACATTTCTAATAGGGGTGTAACGATTATAGATTTTGGTTGTACGATTATAGTCTGAGGAATAATTACAGTTTCTCGGTTCACATGATTATGCATTCATTAATTTCAAAACTACTAAAGAAAAATCACGTAAAATCCTTTTCTTTTGAAGTGTTATTTATTGCTGCTCAGTAACCAAATAACAAAACAAAAAAAAAACAATAGTCCATTTTCTCTTTGGACTCAAATAAGTGAAAACAAGGGGCATTTAAACGCAAGTAATTATTTTACACAGAAATGACAGAACAATTAATATTTAAATAAGAATAAATAAATAAAAATAGTATCAGTTAATCCACTGTGTGTGCATATTAGCCTCTGTGTTCAAGCTTGGAATTTTAAACTAGCACATAACCTTTAGGCATAACCTTTAGTTGCAGCAGTTTTGTTCAAAGCTGGAACACTGTGTTAAGCCTTTACAATTAATTAACTGTGACGAATTTAAAGCGTGGTTAATAGTGAAACTGGTTGTATTAATTATTACCAGTTAACTTGTATAAACTAAATCAAATCAACTTTTGTATTACCACACTTTGCGTTTTAAAACACTTTGTACAAGTAGTACACTAGTGTTTCCAAGTAGCTTTGCAGGTAGTTTATTTATTTTTAAAGCATCTTCGGGATGATTCTTCTGGATTTAGTTGGTCTTATTTCTTGTAATTCCAGACATGCTGGATGATCAGTTCTCTGTGTGAAGCACTAGCTGTTGTCAGACTCCTTGTGCGGACTATAATCTCACTGTATAAGTGCAAACTGACATGCTATATAAATGACCAACCTTAAACCCCTTTTTTTTTTTGTTGAATAAACTAGAGATCGAAGACTTTTGCAGAGTACTGGATATCTTTATTTATAATTTTTTTTTTTAGAAACAAGATGGCATGGATGAGGATGTGGTTTTCCGTCGCCCAGCCAATGACATCACCTGTCAACTGGAGTTCAACTTTGGCAGTCTGGATCGGCCCACTCGTGGTGGGAGAGGTGGACGAGGTGGTCGTGGCCGTGGGGCTCCATCCATCCCTTTCCTACGATCTCCACAAAAATTTGATTCTGTAAGTCAGTTTTGCATTAAACTGCTCATGTGCCTGACAATCACAGTCCTGGGAATGGCAAGACGTTAATGCAAGTTACAGTCCAGCTTGATTTTCATGCTGTGTGAGTCTTATGATGGTGGTTTGGGGCTAAATCATGTTTTATTTTTAGGCTCCAAACCCAGATGATCCGGAAGATTTCCCTGCACTGGCTTAATGCCCTTTTGGAGGAAGTGTGTGATGATCAAACTGTTCAGCAACATATGTTGGTAACGCATAAATTGGCAATGTGCACTTGAAATGATTAAAAAAAAAAACTAAGCACTAAGTTGGTTGTTTGCATTTTCTGTAACTCATTGTATATAGTTTTTGAAAATTTTGCACTTGTTTGGAATTAATATTTTAAGAGGCTGTAGTGGTTTGTTCTAAAATAAAGCATGCTGTTAAAGGCACATACTGGTGCTGACTGAACACTTTATTGCTTGGATATGTTCATAGTGCATTATTGTGCACCATGTAATAAAGTGAAAGTGATTTTCATTGTGTATTTTAAATTTTTTTATAAGACTAGCACAAGCAAAGACCATCAAGTTCAGACACTGGCAAAAGCTTCAGCAGCAGCTGGTACATAAACCACACAGTATTAGCGAGATGGCTTGTGTGATACAGGTCCAAGTAAAGTTTTCTTTTTATTCTGGGCATCTAGAGCAGTGAATGGGCAGTAACATTGAGGTATTTTGCATTATTAAATACATTTATACTGATTTTGACAGGCTCTGAGATCTCTTCAAAAATGACACCGAAAGGACTTATCTGCTGCCATAGCTGCAACTCTTGTCATCAGAACAGGTTGTTCCAA
Source organism: Danio albolineatus (assembly GCA_903798035.1). Classification (NCBI taxonomy): domain Eukaryota; kingdom Metazoa; phylum Chordata; class Actinopteri; order Cypriniformes; family Danionidae; genus Danio; species Danio albolineatus. The sequence continues at coordinate 4,442,205 of CAIGQQ010038251.1, forward strand.
CTTGCTTCCATTTCCAATTAAAAATACCTTTTGTAACCAGAACCTAAGAATTTTAATTTTGGTCAGTTAATGTTGTTTTGGATTTTTCCTTTCTAGAATCCAGAAGATAATGTTTTCTATTTAATATTAAGCAGCTTTTGATTTTGAGCACCAAATAATCTTTAATCATTTCTGAATAGTAATGTGACATGGAAGACTGGGGTGATGGTGCTAAAAATTGTACTTATACTGTAGATACTAGTTGTGTGATAATGAATTGCATTTAAACTGTCGCGATCGCCAGCGTTCTAACATCCAGAGATCGCTGGTGTACACTCACATTCACAAGAACTACCATGTTATGGACACACACATGCTTCGTCACAATTTGATTAGACTCTCTCAGCTGATTCTGCTTTTGGGCTGATTACATGGACTATTTAAGCAGCACTAACAAACACACGGTTGCTGAATCTTGTTTTCTGTTAAAGTGACATTACAACACCTTTCGTTTTGTCTTGTCTTTTCCGTGTTTTGACCCTCGCCTTGTTTTTTCTGTTTATCCCTGTCTGCTGCCTGCCTTGTGACCATCTTCCTGTTATTTTGACCGCAACTCTGGATTGCTCCTATACATCTGTTTGCTCCTGTGTCGATCATTGCTTGATTGACCATCCTGTTTAATAAAACTCTTCGTTTTCGCTGCCAGTGGTGTAGTGCGTCGACACATGCACTCTGGTGCTCACGGCGACCTGAGTTCGATTCCGCCCTGTGGTCCTATGCCAATCCCTCCCCTCTCTCTGCTCCCCATGCTTTCCTGTCAATACTCTCTACTGTCCTATTTAATTAAGGTGAAAATCCCCAAGTTATAATAAAAATAAAAATAAAACCCTTCGTTTAGATCCTCAACTCTGTTGTCAGTGTTACATCCCTATTACAAGATGTATAGATGAATATTTTACATTTGTAATATTTCCAGTTATTCTATGGGACCTGAAATTGATGGTCTGTTCGTGATATTGAAAAGCAGGCGTTTTTATATTTTGTGCTAATAGTGGAATATCAGTTTTTTTTCTCTATATAAATAAACATTTATATATATTTCTTATCCTATTTTATTATTATTTTTATTATTATTAATATGATGTGATTTAATATGATATGATTCCTTAGTCTGTTTTACAGCTCCGTTTTTAATGCTTTTCATAACTTGCAGTCACTGTAGTCAAACACTGTCACAGACTGACCTAACTAAGGCTAACAGTAATATACATTTTAAGAGCTTTGCCTTCAAAAGGACCAATTCAAAGACAGAGTGTTAAAATAGATGACAAAGTTTGTAAAACTAATATTGAGCTATCAAATATGGAATACGCAGCCTTTCACAACCACACAAATCTCATATATATATATTTATTATTATTATTAATTTTTTTTTTTTGCGAAACTGGGGTAAAATTTTGTGTTCTCAGTGTCGTCTAAAGTCATGCAAAATTATTTGAATTTTGTTATTACTTAAACCCAGGGGTCACCAACTTGGTGCTTGTGGGTCTGTCCTAAAAATAGTTCACCATAGCGCCTTTTACCATTCGTTCATTTTGAACGAGTCTTTAACGAGGAGTCATCTCAGGGAGTGATTTGTTCACTTGGGCATGGGCACATTTGAGCAGGTGGAGGAGAAGATTAGTTCCTTTATCAAGTCCTCTATCGGGTTTGAGTCGTTCTTTCATCACATGAAAGACAGAAGCCAATCATATGCATTTAAGCTGGAAAAATATTTAATCCGTTCATCTTTCATGTCATCAGTTTTGAGTCATCTCTACATGCTGTCACGTGATGAACCAACGACTCACAAACCTGAAGACTCAAAAGGTGAACCAATCAAGGGCGTTTCCGGCTCAGACCATATGCATTAGTTAAGCTTTTATGGAACTGTCAGGGTCAGGTGAATGAAGGACACAAATTTGAAAACATGCCAGAGATGAGGTGAACAGAGTGAATCATAGACAAAACATCAGGTAAGCAACGATGGGTTATTATCTCTTTCTTAGTATAGTAGCGTTTTATGACTTGTTTGTAGTGTGATCAACGTTTGGGCTAGTTGTAGAGGTGTTTGGAAGCATCTTGTAACATTTTAATGTTAGCTTGGCAAATTAGACGAAATGAATCGGAAAAAAGATTCGTTCATCTGGATGAACGAGACTCAAAGGTCCGAGTCAATAAAATGATCCGAACATCCCATCACTAAGCACTGATGTATTCTCCACTTTCTCCAATGTCCAACTTGGAGCAACTACTGTACGTTGCAGTGTTTTGAAGAATGTCGGCTATGTTAAATACTGTAGATTTGGTGATGATTTGAATAAAATCTGAAAGTTGATTTTGTTACACAAAGCTGTTAATAATTATTAGTGGCTAATGAAAATATTGTAGAAGTGATCGGCTGAAAATGCATGTACTTGCAGAGATCTATAGAAATAGTGTTGCAAATTAATATTTATCCTACCTTGTTAAATCACTGTTGACAACAGTTGTGAGAAATCATTAACATGACGAGGGTCTTCACATAGATGAATATCATTAATTATTAATAATAACACAATTAAAAGTAAATTGAGCAAATTTTGTCAAACTGGTAGCCCTTCACATAAATCTGTTACCAAGAAGTAGCTCTCAGTTTCAAAAAGGATGGTGACCCCTGCTTTAACATTTCAAAAATATATACATTATTAGTATACAAGCACAACAGCAGTTGTTGTAAATAAATTGTGAATCCTGTGTTTCAAAATAGTCACATTTTAAACAGTGTATTACATTTTGTACCCTTTTTGATCATGCAATGTTTAGGTGTTTGCTAAAATTTGCCTACATTTATTCTGAACTACATGGTGACTACATTTTTTTAAATCTGTGACATACTAACAAATGCATTTTGTGTTTTTTCTGGTTTCTAAATATGGAGTCGGACAATTTTTTACTAAAAAAATTGCAGGTCCTCAAAAATAAGATCAATGCATCAGTGTCTTTTTTAAGATTAATGTGTTGAGTTGTATTGAATAGGAGACTACAATTTCTACATTTATTTAAATGTCAGAGTTTCCTAAAGCACCACAATATCGTCTTACTGGTCTTATTTTTTAAAGTTCTCTTTTTTCTGAACCTAAAATATGGGTAATAAATAAATTGTCTTGTGCTTCGTTTTACAGTAAGTTAAAATGTTGCCAATGTTACTGGTTAAAACTTATAGTGGTAATGAGGCCCTAATGTATTGAATCAGTCTTAATGTTTTGAATTTCACCCGGATTCCTGTAGCCTACCCTGTTTGTTTACTGATTAAACTTTTGCGATCGATTCAATATATCGGTGAGCTTGAAAGATAAATATAATGAAAGCTAAACGTATCTGTAGCTTATGAAGATGAAATTAACGTTGAGTTCCTCTGTTATGGAGAATGAAAAAGAATCTGAATAAACTTGGAATTCAGCTTCTTTTCCACCAGGGGGAGTAATACCCCAGAGAATAAGTTGCATGTGCTCCTGCTGCTGATACAACGTTCTCGCCCCCCTTGTTTTTCGTCTTTTTTTTAAATACATGTATGCTATTTCTCATGTGCAGTGAGCAGTGGTGATTCTTCAAGCAGAACTGGATCATGTATTGTATACGGTCACCCTCTGCTTTGAACAAAGTTCTGATGTCAGGAAATACTACTACTTTTTTTGTGGGTTGACAAGTTTCCTCTAAGCTCGCCGTGCTCTGGCTGCTGATGGAATGTCACACTGCTAGTCATACAGTGAAGGGAAATTAAATTTACAATGGGCTGTTTCCTCCAACTCGCCATGTATCACTATAGGTTTTGGCAGTTTGCAAGACAACACTGCCAATCTTGCTGAAAAGACCCGGGTAGCTCTGTCCTGCAATCCTGCCAGCAGCCAACTCTGGAAATCAGATTCGTCATTGAGGAAATGGACGGTAGTGAAAGAGCCTCACATCTGCAGATATCACTTTTTTTTTTTCCAGCTCCGCAGTCCCTCTTGATTGCTCTGACACTCTTATCTTTGAGCTATAAGAGTCTTGTCTTAGCATAGTCATACGATACACACTGTTTTAGTCTTTGAAGAGAGTCTGTTGTTTTTTTAGAGGGATTGGGCCAGATTCCTGTGACTGAGGTGATTGTAAATGTTAGGCTTAAGTGTTCTTTCTTCATTCTCATGGCTGTTTTTTTTCTGTGGATAGTGTTGAGCTGCTGAAACACACACAGGCATGAGCTCATTGTACTTGACAGAGTGAATCCAGATGGATAAAGCAGTGATACTGGAAGGATGTGCGTACACAATATTTTCTGCACCCAAATCCAAAGTTTTCTTTGTCTTGGCTTCTTATGTTTTCCCCATCCTCTGTATATAAGGGGCTATTTAGGAGATCATGAACGGTGCGTGTCTGTAATTAACTGTCGACTGTTTTGAATTAATATAGATCCATTGGGGCGTAGAAACAAATGGTGATTGATCGTTGGCCTCTGGACCTAAAGAGTGATTGATTCGGTGTGGTGTTGAATTTGGTATAACCCCAAAAAAGCATTTGTACCTTTTGCGGTTTATTTTCCCCTGAACAAATGTTAGGGTAAATCTTAAACAAGTGAGATCTTGTTTTCCTTCAGATTATTGTAACACTGTTTGCTTAACGTTGCTGCAGATGCGGTGGAGCGGTTGGTCCTATAAGCAAAGCGAGATGATCTGAGCTGAGCTGACATTCAAAGTCTTGGACTCGCTTGTGTTTCATCTGCTTTGGATTTGTTCATGTTATCCTACTGGGATTCAGGAAAAAAGAGCATTTGGTGTTTAAGTGTTTTTTTTTCTTCTTGACATTTATAGAGTTTGGAGAAATATATATGACAATTGAAGGAAAAAAAATGCTGTTAAGAATTTAGGACTACTGAAAAAATGGTAAGATTAACAACAAAGATTTCTTGATTTATGCTCATTTTAAAACTGAACTCTTCACTGATTATATAAAGTTTGAAGATGTTTATATTTCATATTTGTGTATAAACACTGGTGTGTGTATTAATTAGCTGTGTTTAATCTAAATGAGTGTTTTTCATCACTTTGGCGGAGAACTTTAAACATTTGCGCATAGTTTCTTAACCATGTTATGAAATATTACAGACTGATTTAATTTAACTCGTGATTTGTTAAATAACTTTGTAAATATTTCCAACTGTATACATAGGATCTAAATTGCAGTGGTTTGCACTGGGAGTAATGTCATGGAACTATAAAATAAGAGTCAAATGTATTATTTCATTTACTTTTAGTGTTCCCTGGGTAAAAAATATCTTGAGTGTGATTTTTAGGAACTAGTTGAATAGCATTTACATTCAGGGCTCCAAATATACTTTTTATATAGATCAGGGGTGCCCAAATGTTTTCGTATGAAGGGCCAAAAAACCAAATATAATTACAGGCCATGGGCTGAAGGTAAATATACCAAACTATATTATATTAAAGTTGCCAAATTAATTTCCTAATTTATTTAATAATATTTTAATATAAATAATAATAAAAAACTTTACTTTGAATCGTAATAACTTTTTAATTTATAAATCATTGCCATTTAAAACATAAACAGTCACATTTTTAGCACACTGGAGTTCAATGCTGAATACACTGGTCCAACAGAATCTGCCATTGATTTGATTTGATTGGCTCACCAAAGTCTCTGTATGAGTAACAGTATGTACATTTAAACAAAACCAATAATAATAATAATAATAAATATTTATTTAATTAAAACATTTAATTTCAGTTAGCTTTTAACAATAAAACAAACAAAGGGTTACATTTAAATATGAATTGACAATCTCGAAACATCCCCATCATTGTTCCTCTCATCTCAGAGGGATGGTGGGCCAAATCAAGGGTTACCATGTGCCAACTTTGACCGCGGGCCCTTGTTTCGTCATAACTAATATAGATGATGAGATTTTACATGAACTAGCATTTCTACTTTAAATGTATAGTTCACCCAGAAATAAGAGTTACCTCATTGTTTAATCTCCATCGTGTGCTTTTAAACCTTTTATCAGTTTCTTCTTTTGAACACAGAAGATATTTTGAAAAATGCTGTTAGCTGGTTGTCATCAACTTCTATACTTTCCTGCAATGGAAGTCGATGACTAACAGCATTTTTCAAAACATCATCTTTTATGACACTCATGAAGGTTTAAAACTACACGAGGAAGAGTAAATGAGGTCGTTTTAATTTTTGGGTGAACTATCCCATTAAAATTGAGCATTTAACCGAATTTTCTGTAGATTTTTCTCCTCAAACAATTGTTGTTTTAAATTGACCCTTCTGATTATCTAACACAAAAATGCTGTAACTATCAGGCAGCCAGAGGATTTCTGGTGATTCGAAAGACCCTCCACTGACAAAGTCCAGAATTGGGCCCCTACACAAGTATGCCATCATAAATTGTACAAAAAAACTGATAGAAGAAGGCTTTAAGACTAATTTAATTTTTAATTATTCAAATTTACAAATTCTGACTGAGGAAATGAGCTGGCCAGTTTATATATAAAAGCAATTCCACTGTTATGGATGTGACATTTGCAGTAAAAACTCAAAACATAAACGCACAGAAAAGGTATGTTAACATTATATTGAAACATCGGTTTAAATTTTCCAAAACAAATAAACACAGAATTATGGGATGAGAAAACTGTCAATCTGAAAAAAAAAATTATACTTTAAATGAGGAAAATAAACATGCGATATGGATGTGCCGAAAAAAGTCTGCAAGTTTACAGTATACGACATACTTTGTAGAAATTCTGTGGATTAAACTGCACAATCCAAAAGAAATAATGATAATCACAAGGAGAAGTGTCAGCTCTCTATAGAACAAAAATGGTTGGTTTTATTTTAATTTACATTTTTACGTTTATGAAGAAAAAGCTTTGTTATAGATGTGACACTTTTCTGTTATGGATGTGAAATTTCCACTTGTCAGATTTTGGTAAATCAAATATAATTGTTTGAAAACATTGACCGGGAAATTTTTGAGTATTTGTACAGCACTGTAAAATACTAGGATACACAAAAGAAATTAGAAGGGTTTCGCTATTTATGATGATAACCTAATTTTTTCATGGTAATGTTGACATTTGCATGGAATTACTCATATAGCTCTATACATATAAATGAGTTGGTTTTTAAAAAGTTTACCAGATTCCTAATTGTTTTCTTTTATTATTAATATTATTATTTGTATTTTAAAAATAAGTTATTTTTTTATATTTCATTCGTTTTTTTTATTTAAAACTCCTCATAAAAATCTCATAACATTAATGAAACTGTAATAACATGGTTTAAATGCATTTTGACAATTGTAGAAAATATTTTTTCTGCAAACAAATCAAAAAGACTGGTTATCACCATCTGACAAGCTAATGCAGCGAATGCAGTTCTTAAAATGTGATTAAAATGCAGTATTTGAACATCAATTTAAGGAGAAAAACTGCAAAAAGTTTCACGTTTTGAGAAAAAAGGAACCACACCTTTTAATAGACTGGTCTTTTTGCTGATACAAAATCAATCTGATGTAAAAATACAAAATAGGACATCTCATCTTTGATTATTTAGATAGATAATCTACATTGATGAAACATCAAGATCCTACAAAATCACATTAATAATCGCACTCGCCAAACTGCAGCAAGAATTGCTTTCACCATTCCAATCTCTCTCTCTAGCTCATTAATATTCCTGTCCTCCCTTGGGTTCTTCTCTATGATTGGACAGCTGTACTAGAAGCCTAAATTCCCTCTTCACTCCCTTGTTTTTCATGCTGTCTCAAGGTTGTGCACTATGGTAAATGGGTGTGGAGCTCAAGGAGGCAAACCCATATTGATTAGAGCTTTAAGGCTAGAGCCGTTAACAACCTTGAATCCTGAAGAGCAAGTCCTACAGAGACTTATTTGACCACGGAAATGTAGTCTGATAAACTACATGCCACTTTCGGGACTCCCTTTCATTCATCTCAAACAAAGGAATTCTACCTCACGGAGTGATCGTTTACTCCAAGACGAACTGCACAAACTTTCCATTTGATCTGAATTATGCATGCTGGGATATGCATGTATTTGTACCGTTTTTATGCACATTTGATGTGTTTTCAAACAGGCCGGTCATATCAAAGTCTTAACCCGTATCTATTAATAATAAGCTGCTAATCAATCGGTGCCTTAGAGACATGGGCTGCTTTTGCCCTGTAGGGAGAGCGGCGGCCAATCAGCAGTGCCCATGCTCATTATTAATTCAGTAGCTGTGGGACCTCTTAGCTCTCTACCCCACTGAGTTTAGAGCTCTGTGTCAGCACAAAATGCATCTATCACAATTTGGCCTTCTTGGTGTATTGATTAGGTCTACTATGGTAAATGTATTCAAGCAACAAGTTATTTTAGTCATCGCTGTGGGAAATTAACATCCGAGAGATGTTATACATAGAATTGTTGGCATTAAATATTCTGTTTAACATGCAGTACTGGTTTAGTTTTTTAAAATCAGTATAAGATGAGTAGCAAACTTGAATGGTGAAATCAGGAGCTTATTATACTAGTGGTTGAACCAGCTTCCATCTTCAAGCGGAACTATTTGTAATGTTTATTTCTAATTCTTTTTATTTCTATACTAACAGTGGTGGAAAGAGTACTGAAAAATCACACTCAAGTAAAAGTACCATTACTTGCTCAAAAATGTAGTGCGAGTAAAAGTATCTGTTGTAAATATTACTCAAAGTATGAGTAAAAAGTAGACCTTTTAAAAGTACTCAAGAGTAGTGAGTATTACACTGTAGAAAAGTTGATGCGTTTACAGAATGTTACGTTTACACATCCCTGCACAAACAACATGTGGTGTATTTAGGGATCTTCCTATTTTCATTAGTTCCTTTTAACCTTCCTTCAATTATTTGTTTGTTCTCTCCTTTCTTCCTTCATTCTTTTGTTCCCTCCTTCCTTCGTTCACTCGTTCGTTCACATTTTTGTACCTCCTACATTATTTATTTATCCTCATTCGTTAGTTCGTTCCTTTCTTCCTTCCTTAGTTTGTCCAGTCCTTCCTTGAATTCTTCCTTCATTCGTTTGGTCCTTCCTTCATTTGTTCACTCATTCTTTCTTTCATATTTTTGTTCCTTCCTATATTAGGTCCTTTGTTCATTCATTTCCCCGGAGAACCCGGGGAAAACCCACGCAAACACAGGGAGAACATGCAAACTCCACGCAGGGAGTGCCAGCTGGCTTGATAAAAACCTAAGCCTGTGGCCCCCTTACTGCGAGGCAGCGGCGCTACCCGCTGAGCCACCGTGTTGCCCGATCATGGAAAGACAGAGAAGTGGGGAATGGGTGAGGGGGGGTTTCCGGAAACGAAGATGTGGAATGAAGTTTAGGCAGGATATATATAGTAAGTTTAGGATGATCTGACAGGCTAGCTAATGATTAGCAATGGGAATCAGCTGAAGTCAATCATATCACGTGCTCCTCTCGAAATTAGTTTGTGAAACTTCACTTAAGGCTGTTTGGTGATTTCAGTCATCATACAGTCGACATCCCTCATTTTCAGTGCCATGCTGTCTATAAACAGTCTCTGGATCATTGCGTGTACAGATTTTGAACATCTTCTTGGACATTTTTAATGTTTCCCAAAGGTTTGCTGCATTTATAAAGCACCCATGTCTTGGGGTTGTTCAGTATGATGTGATTTACTTTCTACAGTATGTGTGATTTAGTTGGACAGGAATCACAGGACTGATCTTTCTACTTTAGACAATGACCACAGACAAGAAAGAAATAAAGTAGTGACTGCAGGTTGAAGGAAAGTAGTGGAGTAAAAGCACAGATACTGCACTAAGCATGTACTCAAGGGAAAGTAAAAGTCCACATTTATAAAACTACTCAGTAAACTACAATTCCTGAGAAAAACTACTCAAGTACAGTAGTTTGAGTATTTGTAATTAGTTACTTTACACCACTGATTTCTAATGTGTGTCAGAGATAATTTGTGTGTTGTTGGTTGTGATTTTTCAATGACTGTACAGTTGAAATGGCTACAAATAGCTTCGTTTAAAAGGGAGTCATTATATTATTCATTTTAGCGATTTTATTTGAAACACATTATTTTTTTAAACTGTACAGTGGCTGCGTTCCATTCTAAAGAGCTCATCCTTATGACCTAATCTCTTCAAAAGGTTTACTCTCCCAAATGAGAGCTTTAAAGGGATGCTGGGTGTGCATTATCTGTGTCATAAATTAAACATGCACAGAAAAAAATCATGAGAGATAAAAGCATTCATCACTTGTACCCTTCGAAGTCCTTCGTTCTGAAGGGTTGTTTGAAGTGGCCAGTGTTGAGCACTGGTTTGAAATGCTTGTTCAGTGTTCTTATTCTCACAAGTGTGGATTCGTCCCATTTGGGATGAAGAGAGTCTTTTTGAGTGATTCACTGAATCATTTAACTGACTGGTATAAAACACAGTGTCATCAGATTATTCATTCAGTAGTTCGAAAGACTGGTTCATAAAAGAACATTCATTCATACAAGAACAAACCAAGCAAGCTTTTAAATCAATTGATTTCTTCCTGACAAACCAAGTGAGTCATTGAATTACCTTCTTTTTTAAGTACAAACCTTGAGAGTGAGTCATTAAAGTATTCCTTCAACGGATTCATTATAAAAAAACGTATTCATAAAATCAATGGACAAAACGACATTAAAATAGAGTCATTAATTTAATCAATCAGCTGATTAGCTCAAAATGCTGATTCATTAAGGAACATAACCTTCTATGTGAAGCTGCTTTGACACAATCTACTTTGTTAAAGCGCTATACAAATAAAGGTGAATTGAATTTAATTGAATTGAACATACCAAAAGAGTGAGTCGTTATGCATTCAACTGATTTGTTCAAAACACTGTTTCCTACTCACTGTAAAAAAATAAAAAGTTGAGTCAATTTAATTTTAAAGCAACCGGCTTCAAAGAAATTTTGGGTAACATTTTATTTAGATGGTCCATTTGAGTATTAGTAGACTGTCTACTTAATATCTGTTGATACTGACATTCAACATACATTTAACTGACTATAAGAAACTTTGCAAGTACATGTCAACTTACACTAACCCTACCCCTAACCCCAACCTACTTATAATCTAATGAGAATTAGTTGCAATGTAACTTAAATTCAACAAACTGACCATCAAAATATAATGTGACCAAAGTTTGAGTTTATTGAGCTTCAGTGGTTAAAGTTGTGCCAAAATTTTCTTTTTTAAGTTGACCAAAAATGCTGGTTTTACTCAATTATACTTTACTGAATAATTTGGCACAACTTCAAACACTGAAGCTTAATTAATTAGATAAAACTCTTGGCAGTCGGTTGCTTAAAAATTTTAGGTTAACTCAACTTTTTATTTTTTAAAGATATGGAGAAATAAAAATTTAAAGTCTTTTCAACTTAATTTTTTACTTTCATTGAGCATTCATATTCATATTCAAACATGCAGCTGAATAATTTTTATGAGTAAATTCAACTCTGAGCTCAAAAATATGTCCACCTTACTTACAATTTTAAACTGAGTTCACTTGTATGTTGGATTTTTTTTTTTTTTTTACAGTGCTGGAACAAACCATGTTATTGAGTCCTCTAAATTCATTTAATCGATTATTTTGAAACCTTCATAAAGCCACTTATGTGTTTTTGTTGCAGAAAAAAACAGAAACATAACATATGTCACTTTAGATTAACGTTTTATAAATTGACCTTTTATAATAAGGCAACTGTATATAGAATAAATAACTGGATAAATGAGATTTGTAATAATTATAATAATGCAAAGAATAGCTAGGAATTACTAATAACTAATTTTACAATTTTTCACCTGCAGCGTATTCCCAAAAAGCAAAAAATAAATGCAATTCTCTGAAATTAGCTGTTCTCCTACACGAAACCTTTATACTTGCATAAGAAAAAAACAATCACGTACATTTTGTAACTGCTACATTTTGGCCAATTAATGACTAATTTATACTGTACCAATTTGTGTAATTTTATTCTTGTGTTTTCATACAATTTACTTATGTTTAGTGATTGGCTTTCATGCTTGCTTTTGTCTAAAGATCATGATGTTTTGTACAAAGAGATTGCCAAACCACTGGATGAAATAAACCATCTCTGTATAAAAAAAAACAAAAAAAAATCAGAAAATTTTACTTAAGACTGAATTTTAGGTAGGTTGAATTTTGTAGCTCAATGGTTAGCACGGTCAACTCACAGCAAGATGGTTGCTGGATTAAGTCCCGGCTGGGTCAGTTGGCATTCCTGCATGGAGTTTGCATGTTCTCCCTGTGTTGGTGTGGGTTTCCTCCGGGTGCTCCGGTTTCCCCCACAGTCCAAAAACATGCACTATAGGTGAACTGAATAAACTAAATTGACCATAGTGTATGGATGTTTCCCGGTACTGGGTTGCAGCTGGATGGCATCCGCTGTGTAAAACATATACTTGAATACAGTGCTTAATTTGTGAATTGCGAGGTCCCGGAACAGATCGGGGTAACGGATCTGGCATGTTACTCGAGGAGGGAGAGGTGTCGCAGCAAAAGGGAAGAGCTGAAGGGGGGTGTTGTTGTGTCGCAGACAAAAGTGAAGAGAGTTGGGGAGTCGTGGAAGAAAGTGAGGAGCGGGCTGAAGGTGGTGCGTGTGAGGAGGGGGATTGGTAAAACGAGGTGCTGGATCAGATTTCAGAGGTTCTGGATCCGGCTTGTTCTGGCACAAATTAAGCCCTGCTTGAATAGTTGATGGATCATTCCGCTGTGGCGACCCCTGTTAAATAAAGAGACTAAACCAAAGGAGAATGAATGAATAAATGACTGAATTTTGAGCTACTCAGAATGAAGGTTTTCTAGTTTCAGAGACAAATGGACCAATGTTCCAGCTCTGGTTTCCATGGCTGCGTTTGAATTAATTATTTAAAACGTCTTTTTTTTACACGTTTCTTATCATTTCTCTGTTATTGTGATGAAGGTGGCTAACCTTGTCTGAAATAACTTCCAGACATGACTAATCAAAACAATAATATTCCAGCCCCACAGAGTTGTCCAGCCAGGTTGGGACTGTTTGAAAATTTTCAAATTACTTATTCCTTTTTATTAAAACACAAGCAGGTCATTGGAGATTGTCTGTACTCTGCTCTGTTTCTGTCTTTTTAGGGCACTAGACATTGTGTGGTCTGACCTACCCCGACCTAAACATGTCATGTAGGCTATTGAACGTGGATAAATGCCCTCAGGTGATTCTCTTTTAGTCCACTGCTGTTCTCCCTGCGGTGTGATACAACACAGCCCTGACAGGTTATGGAAGTGCAGTCCAAACACAGCACTGTAGAGCTGTTTAATTAGTTCACACTCTCCACGGTAGACACCCAGAAGGCCCTTCAGCATGCTTACTTTATCTTAATGTGTTTACCGTCACAAATAACCTGTGTCACATTTATCAGCAGGCTCCGACCTCTTTGGTTCCTTTGAGAGTCGAGGCAGTACTGGCGATATTGTTCTTCTTTATGCTCCTTTTTTTGTAAGCATGTACATCTCAGCTGTGCATAGGCAGGGTTGTGCAAAAATATGATATGTGTAGGCATGTGACGGCTATGAATATTTCATTTGAGATGTGATTTTTAGCAACAAACAATCTGTGAGCTGTAGGTCAAGGACTATTTGTTTTGCATGCATATGTATGACCGCTGTGGCCTGAGGGATGCGAATATCTGCCTTATATTATTATGTTATTATTAATATCCCAGACTGTGCCAGAAGTTTCCATGGCTGTGTAAAGGTTGTTGTAATGGTGCAAGTGGGTGGCGAGGTGGGCATCTGCCCTATAAACCCCTCCTGGGGTGCACAGAAGGGCATTTGTTTGTTTTCATTTGGTTTGTGAAAACTTGTAGAGATGTGCAATTCCTTATTTATATGGAAGCTTGGAATAAAATCAGTTTATAATAAAATCAGTGTTCTATGTAAACAAGTTTATATTATGAGAAAAAAGTCACTATACTGTAGTAAACTTCATTCATTCATTCATTTTCTTTTCGGCTTAGTCCCTTTATTAATCCGGGGTCGCCACAGCGGAATGAACCGCCAACTTATCCGGCATTTGTTTTACGCAGCGGATGCCCTTCCAGCCACAACCCATCTCTGGGAAACACATCCATACATTCTCATTCGCACACATACACTATGGACAATTTAGCTTACCCAATTCACCTGTACCGCATGTCTTTGGACTGTAGGGGAAACCGGAGCACCCGGAGGAAACCCACGCAACCACGGGGAGAACATGCAAACTCCACACAGAAATGCCAACTGGCCCAACCGGGACCTGCCCCAACCGGGGATCGAACCAGGGACCTTCTTGCTGTGAGGCGAACGTGCTTGTAGTAAACTTACAATTGCAAAATATAAACTTGTGTAGTTTTTGAATAGGGTATATGTCGAACGTCACATGACCAAACCGGTTCCCTGGGTAGAACACTTCCGCTTATCGTCATTTCATATGCGCCATCGGTTTGTTATTGAAAGTAGTAAGTAGTGGAAATCTGTGATGCTTAACTTTGGTAGTTCCTGGAGGCTTCTTGTAGAAAAAAAAATCCATATTAGTGGAGAGTGAAAAACTGGAAGTGTTCTACCCAGGTTGACTGGAATGCGAAAGTTGCGCATATACCCTATTAAATAACGCAGTGGTTCTCAAGCTTTCTTCACCAAGTACCGCCTCGGAAAAAAATTGTCTCTCCAAGTACCACCATAATAACCGATATCGAAGTACAGTAGCATAGCAGGCCTAATTAAGCAGCTACATCACTGCACAGTTCAAAAACAAGGCAGATTAATTCTTCTAATAAGAATTATTTATTATAGTCAGCCACTTAAATAAAAGGTTTAGCCTATTAAAATCAATTTACTGATCACATTGGGGCGCCACGGTGGCCTAGTGGGTAGCACGTTCGCCTCACAGCAAGAAGGTCGCTGGTTCGATCCCCGGCTGGGCCAGTTGGCATTTCTGTGTGGAGTTTGCATGTTCTCCCCGTGGTTGTGTGGGTTTCCTCCGGGTGCTCCGTTTTCCCCCACAGTCCAAAGACATGCGGTACAGGTGAATTGGGATTAGCTAAATTGTCCGTAGGGTATGTGTGTGAATGAGAATGGATGGATGTGTTTCCCAGAGATGGGTTGTGGCTGGAAGGGCATCCGCTGCGTAAAACAAATGCTGGATAAGTTGGCGGTTGATTCGCTGTGGCGACCCCGGATTAATATAGGGACTAAGCCGAAAAGAATATGAATGAATGAATGATCACATTGGTGTTATCATATGCGTCAAAGGCTTAAAAGTGAGTTCATTTTTTTACTTTATTCAGAGATTCCTCTGTGTACCACTAGAAGGAAGCTTGTGTACCACTAATGGTACATGTACCACAGTTTGAGAACCACTGCTCTAACGTTTAAAACACTACTTACTACTTTCAATAACAAACCTATAGTGCATATGTAATGCCGATGCGCGGAAGTGTTCTACCCAGGGATCCGGTTTGATCATGTGACGTTCGACATATACCCTATTGTGAGAAATTGTGCAATTCTGGTTTTTTTTCCTCATAATTGAAGGATTATATTTTATATCAAGTCTTTTTTTTCATTTAATGTATTTTTAAATTGCAAGTTTTTTCAACATTTTGAATTTTGAATCTTTTGGGTGAATATTGTCTGTAGAAAACTACAAAGAAAAACAAAACTTAAGCCCCATTAACACTTTTGATAGTCTGTTATGACAGTCACTGTGTCAGATTATGCAAATATTTTTATATGCATTGCAATCAATAACTGTGTGACGTCTATGATGCACATTCTGTTGTCTTTTTACTCTAAGTAAAATGTTGTAAAATGATGTTGTGAAGTGTCACAGATGGTGTGAAGTGTCACAGAAATGGCATCAGCAGTGTCATGCACTGCACGTGCACAATATTGGAAAAGTCTGACATTGTGCTGTTTTGTTTTTCTGTTTTATATCTGATTACGGTTTTACCAGAAGGCTAGAATAGCTCTATTTGGGAAAGAATTCGTTAGTTTATGTTGATTTGGATGATTTTGTAGGGGAGTATATGTGACAAACAAATTGCAAGCATAGGTAAGTATATTAGAGCAAAGATAAAAGTGAAATAAAGTGCATTATGGGTTTCTGGGGCAGTCTAAAAGTATTCAAATACAGAAAGTGAGTAATTAAATGTGAAAATAAATAACTAATAAAAAACAAAAAACTGTATTTAAGTTACATTACAAACACATGGCTTAAAAACACATGCAGATGATTAACTGCACTCTATTATTGTTAAAGTCTGCAGTGACTCCCCAAATCTCATGTTCTGAATTGTGGCTCATGGTCAACTGTAACATATATTGCAACTCAACGTTGCAAATCTTGCGATGTGCACATTCGCAATAGTCACATTGTTATACTGATGCTGAAACAATGTATTGTGCACCCCTATTCCACTATGACATGCACACTAATAACTGAATCTTGCTTCCAAACCCCAGTTTACAGATACCCACAGCACCCTACATCAAGCCGATCGGGTTGTAATCTGGAAAAAAATAGCACAATCTGAATGGGGCTTTAGATTTGGAGGGTTGAGTAAATGACAATAAGAGTGAACAAAATAACTGCAAGAGATATTTGCACATCAACAAGTGTTTAGTATGCTCCTCTAAAAGTGCGTCTTTAGAGGGGGTGTGTGTTTGTGTTTTTTTTTTTTTTGTACCTTGCTTACTGACATGGTAAATTGGTAGTGGACGAGAACGATTTGTCCAGGTGGGAGCATTTTATATGCGGACCCTCAAGGGTGGTCACACAGATCTCCATATCACAGTGGGCCATGCTGACTTGGAGATTTGTATTTGTTGCTTCCCTACTGTTTCAGAAATGAAAACTGCAACATGTTTTTACCTGGCAAAAAGGAAGGTGCCGCCCATTGACTTATATGAGCCTGTTGACCTGAAAATGTGGCAGAAATTGAAAGCTAGAGTTCTAATCATCGCAGGTTAAATACGCACTTATGCTGGAACGTGAACTAGCTGTGAATGAGTTAAAACGAAGCATACAGCGTGCTTGTCGGTGTGTATCTGTTTGTCTGTGTCTGCTGATAAACAAAGTAAATGGGAATCCACAGGAGAGCGTGGCTCATGCTAATGATGACTGTTTAATTGAAATTAGTAGAGAGACAGCAGCTCCCTGCCTCTCTCTTCAACTCTTTCTCTCTCGGTTTTGCCTGGGATGTGGCATGGGCTGCAATAGTAATTACCTCTTGGTCCGAGGGGGAAGTGAGTCGCGTTGCTGCTTTTGACGAACGCCTTTGACTCGTTGGGAAGTTTTCAAGTCAAACAAGACTGTGCAAAATCACAGCTGCTCAATGCCATCATTATTCCCCATCAAATGGAGGCTCAGAGGCTGTTTGCACATCCATGCTTGGCATCACCACAAACATTTTAACAGGGAACTATGAAAATCATATTCATTGAGTTCCTTCGATCGAGCCTTTAGTGTTTGAGTTACGCTTGAAGAAATAAGCCTGCTTTACAAAGATACTAATGCACAGAAGTTCTAGCAAAAACGGTTTACTCATCTGTTGGTTCCTTTTCTGAAATTATGAAGTCATATTAGCTAGATATGAATATATAGTAGGGCTGCACAACATTTCAGCATTGAAATTGCAATGTGCAAGTCTGCAATTGTAATATTGCAGGGATCTGCAATGTTTTTGGGATTATAGTTGACCATACATTACAGTTAACAACATAGTGGAGGAATTACACATTTTAAAGTTAATTTATTGTTTGCATTTGTTTTTAAGACCTGACTGTAAGAATTTGAAGCAAGTTTAAGCCACTTGGGCACAATAAATGAAATGTTTGTAGCTTAAAGATGAACTGTACATTATGTAATTATTTACTCAACTAATACGATACGTTGTTGTTGTTGTTGTTGTTGTTGTTGTTGTTGTTATAATTGTTATAATTATACGCCACTTATTTAATGTTTTGCTTTTGAATACTGTTTGACTTGCCAGAAAATCACAAATCATTGTTTATTTTAATCTTTTCTGTTGTGTTTAGCTTTGCTTGTCGTTTTGGTAACACTTTATGTTGATGGTCTATTTGAATATTAGTAGACTGTACTTAAAATCTGTTGATACTGACATTCAACAGACATTTAACTGACTATAAGAAACTTTGCAATTACACGTCAACTTACACTAACCTTACCCCTAACGCCAACCTAACAGTCTACTTATGATCTAATGAGAATTAGTTGCAATGTAACTTAAATTAAACAAATGGACCATCAAAATAAGGTGTGACCATAATTTTTAAACGATATTTTATGGAAATACACTCCCATACAGATTCTTTATAAGATATTCATGTCATCTGCTGAAATTTATATAGCAATATGCTGTATATCGCAGTGAAAAAAAAATATTGCAATGTCAGTTTTTTTTTCAAATATGCAGCTTTAATGTATTCCTGTTTACTGTTTTTAAAGGGATGGTTTAGTCAAATGAAAATTCTGTCATTTACTCATTCTCCACGTGTTTCAAACTTGTTTGAGTTTTTTAAAACTTTTTTCACAAAGATATACTGAAAAATGTAGATGGGGGGGAAGCCATTGACTTCCATAACACTACTATGGATGACAGACACAGTTTTTTTTTTTCTTCTTCAACATTCTTCAGAATATCTTGTTTTGTGTTTAACAGAAGGAAAAACACATTTAGTTCACTCAAATTACATTTACTGCTGGTTCAAACAACTTATTTAAAGAGTTGAAACAACACAAATTCTTTTCAAAAGTTTTTTTTTATGTTTGTTTGTTTTTGGCACAACTTTGTTTATGTTCAATCAACAAAACTTGTTTGGGACCCTACTGGGTTGTGACTGGAGTGTGAGTAAATGAGGATTTTCTATTTATTTTTTGTTAGCTATTCCTTTAATGTGTGGCGAAATTAATACAATAAAAACAATCTTTAAATTCTTGAAAGAGCAACCTACTTTAAAATGTCTAAACACTAAAATTCCCTAGTTTTATTCAGTGAACTCAAAAACATAATGAAAATAAAGAATAATGGATGTCATGTGTATTTGGTGACTCAGTGTTTTGAATGACGCCATTACAGTGATTTGTCCAAATAAAACAATTCAGAACAATGACTTCCACCTGAGATAATGACATCGTAAACAAAAGAGAGAATACAAAATAGTTAACTGCTAGCTACTGTATGCAGTTCTATCATTATTATTTTTTTTCACTGAACAGTCGATATATGAAAGCCAGATGGATTGGAAGCCCGTAGCTGTCAATTTTGAGCAAATGGAAGTATTTGTGAAAGAGGCACTTGACTGTTGAATGGAGAGTATGTGCATAGTGGCACCATCAGAAACCGTTCGTTTCAATTTACATAACAAACGCATATGTTTGAAAGAGATGTTTCAGGTCTGTTGGCTTACATTGTTCTTGTGAAGAGAGATTCTGCAGATGAATATTGACATGAAGCATATCTTCTCAAATGATTCATTTGCTGAAATGAGAGAAGTCACAGGACAGGTTCCACTCTGTAATGAGGAAGGGATGAACTTTGGAGTGCTTTCTTTGATGTCTTTGTATGAAGCTTTGTGGGCGCGTAATTGGTCATTTTCTTTTAATGACTGATGATTTTATGTTACTTCAGCCTGTCATTTATAGTATTTAGCAAAGCGAAACAGATGGAGTCTGTTTATGTTGCGGCTGCATGTTTTATTCTTGATTTTGTAGAGATCCCAGTCAAATTAAAATTTTTCTTTTGTTTGACATTTCCCTGCACAAACTATAAACTGTAGATTCATTAAATCAGACGTGAATAATTATGTCTACATTTTTTGTAATGTGCTACTTTGTCACATGATGTGAACACATAAGTTCACATGCAAGATCAAGATAAGAAACTTGTAAAGAAAGTTTTCTATCTTAAAGATTGCAAGATTTTTTTGTGGCGTATAACATTTTGACTCTTTCAAACTAATTTCATAAATGTAGGTTTAATACAACATCAATTAGGTGAATTTAGTTTTAATAAATAAACTTTCTCAACTATTTCTTTGACCGTCATGTTAAAAGAACTAGTTTGATAAGTTATTTGAGACTATGCAATAGATCTGACAATATACTATCTGAATGAATCCCCTTTCTTTGCATGATACATTGACGTTACACTACAGAATATTTTTTTCAGCATCGTATTTCTTTTCAACATAACAATAAATGCATTTGTTGTGTGATGCATACAGCGTTTGTGTTGGTAACATGGTTACCTTATTTATATGATTATAAAATAGACATAGGACTGTATTTATACATTTCTAAATTGATATTAGGCCTAAAAATTAGATCTTTTATAGAGTAGTTCATTTTTAGTGATGCATAAAATTAGATCATTAAATATTATATCAAATAGGCCCATTCTTATCTGTGTGTGATTATGTATATGTCTATACATATTAAATTATGTATGCTTATTAAATTATATTAATTTGTTGATGTCATGTTTGTGATTTTTATACCCCCATAAACCAGGGATCACCAATCCCGGTCCTGGAGGTCTGATGTCCCTGCAGGGTTTAGCTCCAACTTGTCTCAAAACACCTGCCTGGATGCTTAAAGTATACCTAGTGAGAGCTTGATTAGCTTGTTCAGGTGTGTTTGAGTAGGGTTGGAGCTAAAATCTGCAGGACACCGGACCTCCAGGAACAAGTTTGATGATCCCTGCCATAAACTATAACTTCTGACCATCAATCAGACTGATTTTATGGCACCAATTGATGATTTATTCTTGAACAGAACTAAACATTTGTGTATTTAAAACAAGTTACTGGCAGGCATTGTACATAAAGTGGTTCACAATTTCAAGGTGTCAGTGTTAAACGGTGAATTTAAACCACCAAACAGGCAAATGTTAATTTTAAGAATGACCACATCTCTGACCTGAATTTAAAGTAGTCTGTACAGCAGGCTCAAAATAAACACAATTTCAGCAAGGCATATCGGCATAATTTTCCATATGTGGACAGTGTTTACATTTTGTAGCCGTTATTGGCTTTTTTATATTGAACTTTGCAGTAATATCATGCATCTCTAGTAATTCTGATATTGATGTTGGCTTCATGGTATAACCTGGAGGGAGAATTTCACAAAAACATTATTAACAAGATAAACTTTCAGGAATTCAGAGTAAATTCCCTGTTATTGTGAAGGACAAATGCATTTTAAAAAATATCCCACTGCTTGAATTCGTGAATTTATGTTTGTTTCACACCAGGTAAACAAACAGAGCGATTCAGATTTGCTTCTGTGTTTTCAAGAGCCTCTTAGTGGCATGCTTACCGAGCAGCGCTTGAAGCAAATGGATGGCCTCTGAAAATGATGCTTTCATCCACTGCAAGAAACGTGCGGGTGTGCGTAAGATGAAATGGCCTGTCATTTTCAGTGGGAACCAGCACCTGCAGCCATTGCACGTCGAGCTAATTTCACCCCCCCACCATCCCCCCTACCCCAAAAAAGACTTTGCTATTCATCCAAAACAGAAATCCAAAGGAAAAGTCGACTGTAGAAATAACATCATAGCTCTTTCCTCTGACAGGATGGAAATCAAAATGAAAGCTCTGTTTCATATGGTGGGAATTCAGTCAGTTTTTGTGGGGGATGAATTTTGCTTTCCCCTGCGTACTTACTCAGTCTCTCAATATGAATAACACATTGTTGCACTGAATTGTGCCAGCACAAACAAAACAGTTAGAGAAGGAGGGGACGTTCGGCTTCATTGTTTATAACGCTCAAAAAGACGTTAAACAAACCAAAGATTGATTCAGCGTTTGGTTGGATTTGAACAGACGACCCGAGGATTACTGGAAGGGGAGGGCAGTATATGGGACATTAGACTCAGAAGCCGCAGCTCTTATGAACTCTTTCAACAGTGACACATGAGCGATGAAAGCTGGAGAAAAAGAAAGCCTCATAAAACATAACCCTGCTCTCCTCTCAGCGACCCTGTCTATCCGGTGACAGACTGAGGAAATCTCATTTCCTCTCCCCAGGTCTCCCCGCTGCCTATTTTCATAAAGTTATGAGTCACCGTTCAGGCTGGGTTTCTCGTGCACTCGCCCCCTTGTGGGGACACCGTTTGGTTGATCCCTCAGGATGGGATTAGAAGTATCGTATGTCACAAGGTACAATGTTACTCGACATCTACTCAGAATTGTTTGTCACCAAAGGCTCGGGGTTTGGCTGGTTAGCATGTCCTTTTACCCCTGCTGGTAGACACTGGAACTACTTCAAATATTGGTTCCAGATAAGCATTTCTTCTCTGCTGATACTTGATAGTCATTACAAATTATCCTTGTATGATATTTCCCCAAGCAGTATAATCCTTATATTTCTCATTTATGTCTTTTAGTAGTAAAACACTGTAATCATTGTATTTTTAGTAATCCAATGAGAAACTTATCCAACTAGGATTTTGTAGTATCATGGAACCAAACCACGAGCATGTGGATGTAATCAATGAAACAAAGCATAATCTTGACTCAAATAAGAAATGAGAACTCATAGTTGAAACAGAGGAGAGCTAAATAGAACCAGGATATTGTCATGTTTCCATTATAAATGGTTCACTATAATGTTTAAATCTATTATGTGGAGGCTAACAGCTCAGTTTTCATCTAAAGTATCTTAATTTGTTTTCTAAAGACAAACCTCAGGGGTTTGGAACAACATAAATGGGAGTAATTAATAACATAATTTTCATTTTGATGACTTTTTAAAATTACTCTTTAGGTTATCATTTACATAAAAGATAATGCAGGTAAAATGAAAACTCGCCTTATATTTGAGTCTGCAGACTAGACCTAATTTGAAAGGATTCATATTTTTTGCATGACACATTGACATTACAGTACAAAATAGCTCTTTTGCCGTTATCTTGAACATTTGTATAAGCACCTGTTTAATGTGCTATAGAATGAAAAAGAGGTTTTCAAGTGCATGTAAATGTCACAGACTGTTGTTTTTTCCCTGCAAAAATATTCAGATTTCTTCACTTCAGCACAGAAGGTGGGGAAGGTCTCATTTTGAAAGACTTAACACCAATGAAACATTAATAAATGAAAATTCCAACAGACTCTTGTGCTTCTTAAGAATGCAAAAAGAAGTAAGCTTATTACTTTCTAAATGCATTTTGGTGAGCAACAACTAAGCGTTTTAAGCACTTGTGCAGTGAATTTACAGAATCAGAATCAGAAAGAGCTTTATTGCCAGGTATGTTCATACATACGAGGAATTTATTTTCATGACAGAGCGTCTACAGTGCAACAGAATTACAGGAACAGGACAAAAAACAGATAATAAATATCTAGAAAAAAAAATAGAAGTGTTAAATGCAAATATACAAATGGACATGTGTATGTACAGGTGTATTACTATATACAACATTATATGTGCAGCTGTTATATGCAAATTGGCATGTAAGTGTGTTGTTAAATAAGTGTATGTGTAAAAAGTGTATTGCAAGTAGTGATGTAGGTTCTACGATTATTATCATCAAGTGTTCATGAGATGGATTGCCTGTGGGAAGAAACTGTTTCTGTGTCGGGCTGTTCTGGTGCGCAGTGCTCTGTAGCGTTGCCCAGAAGGTAACAGTTCAAAGAGGCAGTGTGCTGGGTGTGAGGGCTCCAGAGTGATTTTGGCCGCCCTTCTGCTCGCTCTGGATAAGTACAGTTCTTGGAGAGTAGGGAGGGTTGTACCAATGATTCGCTCAGCAGTCCGAACTATTCGACGTAGTCTTCGAAGGTCAGATTTGGTAGCTGAGCTAAACCAGACAGTTATTGAAATGCAGATGACTGATTCAATGATGGAGGTGTAGAACTGTTTCAAAAGCTCCTTTGGGAGGTTGAATTTCCTCAGCTGACGAAGAAAGTAATTGTTACTTTGAGGTTTTTTTTTTTTTTTTTTACAGTGACCGTTACTGCTGTCTTGTTCTGTTTTCAGCACTTCACACTACAGTATAGTGAAAGTCTTTGCATACTAGCGTTACAAAAAAAAGAGAGAGAGAGAGAGCAAGTGGGAAAAGCTACATTTTCACAGTTGACAAGATGTGAAATGCTGAATGGAGCAAAGAAGCGGCAGCCGTGGCCTTCCAGATTTTACTTTACACTTGCTTAAATAGCAGGTTGATTTTCAACTAAACTGTTTAGAGTTCTTGAAATGTAATCAGAAAGCCACAGGTGTTTTTCCCAGCACATCTTGGCGTTTTTAAAACATTTAAAGTAAGAGGATTTCAATTTGCAGTGTGCCTGCCATTGTGATGAATGGAAAAACTAATGGACACTCTCTTCAGTCATTACGGACCTCCTCGGCTATCGCTGAGGAGAAACAGCAGTTTATCGCGTTTTGTAAAGCTGATATCGTGTGGCGAACAGGACGCTGGAGGGTGAAAGACAGAAAACAGCTGGATTGTTTAGGGAAGGAGATGGAGTCTGTATGGAGATGAAGGAGCAGGGCAAAGGGAGGTGATTAGCGGGTGATTCATCAACTCTGCCTGCTGAGTGGCTGCACTGACGGTACTTTAATAAGCAAGCAGTATGCAGGCCATGAGATGAGTACGGGCTCTAATGCAGTAATTTGCAGACTCTTGCTTTTCAGAGACGTGAGGCAATAAAGCATGCTGACGATAAAAATGATACAATTACCGGAGCTCTCCTGATGCCTAATTGCATCTGATCGCTTTTTATCCCCTGCTTGACAAACCCGGCTGAACCGCTCAGCATTAATGAAAGCTTATCACCAACTGGCTCGTTTCAGTATGGTCACCCTTCCTCCCTGCGGAAGGAAAGCTGGTAGTATGATGTGTTGGATAGCGCGGTTGGATGATTACCTGCATTATGAAGAGAGGGTGAAAACCGCTAAGAGAGCTCTGATAACAGTATATAGCGTTTCTTTTGAACTTTTCAGGGCAAGAAGCTGATCAAATCGGAAACTCCAAGTACCACAGATTCTAAAAAACTGCCTATTTCATCAACTTTGATTTCAGGAGCTGTAATAATATACAGTAATAGTTGCTGTTTACATCTGGTATTAGGATGTGATTTGCTTAATAGGATCAAAAACAAGGCAGACACATTGCTGTTTGTATATACTGTATAATATAGATCATGTAGATCTGCCAAAATGCTAACCGGGGTTTGCATAATGTCTTTGAAACACATTCCCCCCTGCTGTCCAAAGCTGCGCCTCCCAACACACGAACTGGCACGGTAAAGATGACAGCAGACAACCCAATTGTTCATGTTCATGTTTTTACACTGTGTGTATTTTGCATTGTCTGTATTTGTGCACTGTCGTTGTTTTTGCACTGTGTGTATTTTGCATTGTCTGTATTTGTGCACTGTCGTTGTATTTGCACTGTGTGTATTTTGCATTGTCTGTATTTGTGCACTGTTGTTGTATTTGCTCTGTCGCTGTATTTGCACTGTCTGTATTTTGCACTGTCGTTGTATTTGCACTGTCGTTGTATTTGCACTGTCTGTATTTGTGCACTGTCGTTGTATTTGCACTGTCGTTGTATTTGCACTGTCTGTATTTTGCACTGTCTGTATTTTTGCACTGTCGTTGTATTTGCACTGTCTGTATTTTGCACTGTCTGGAGCCAGCACCTAAGCTTTTCACTCATCATAGCACACGTGCTGCTGATGATGTGACAATAAAAGTGATTTGATTTGATTTGATGTCATTCGGCAGCTAGAAAAGTAGTTAGTGGTCAGAATTACCGTCCAAAGAATTACACTTATTACTAGGGCCAGACGGAAACTGCCGACATTTTTTTGCTATTTCTGCGCAAAATTTTGTTAAAAATCTGCGGATTTATGCGGAATGATTGTGGGAGTATCATAACGAAAACATTAATACATGAAATAAAAATACATTTATAACTTTTATTTAATGTTCATATTGCAAATCCAATTAGATCCAGTTTATTTGGTAAACAAAGCAAATCTCTCATATAATATATTTACTGAAAGACAGAAAATATCACTTTACAAATTAATTATACAAAAATTTTCATAATAGTCAGTAGTATTACTGCAAATAATGTGTACACACATTTACACAAGTAAAAAACAGAATCAATGATGGATTAAAAATCGCTCGCAGATTCCGTGTGGGCCTACTTATTACTAAGCCATACTTGCATGCTATTTCAAAGCCGAATTTTCAAAGTAGCATGGTAAACAATATAGGGAGCACGTCACAGGTTGTCACTGTGACCCAATGAACCAATGTGATGTGAATATAAAACCAACTTCAGCTCAGTAAAGCAGGCTAGGCTGAATAGCGCTATTGTGTTTGGTTGTTAAATAAAAATCTACATTATCGATGCTGTAAAATGTCCCTTATGAAACTGAAAATACTCGCATCAGTCTTTCGTCGGAAGATTTCAGTGGCTGAACAACACTTCTGTGCATATAACCCATTTGTAAAACAACTAAATCTACTTAAGCTTAGCGTGACTAAAAGAGTTTTAAAACATAACATTACCTGTCTAAAAGAAATACTTCAGCCATGTGTCATCCTTCCTGCAGCGTGCAAAAGTAACTCCAATATTGATTCAGGATTTTAAAAAGTTTTGATTCAGCATTTGATTTTACCGTGACTGTGATTGTCCCGTCTGCATATCGCATGTATGCGCTAATGGCAGATCTATGTGAAGAGATGCGCAGTAGGTACAAATCTACATTTGCTCACAGACAGTTTTGGCTACTTATTAGAATTCTGGGAAATGTTAGCCCAACAATATTAAATTGGATGAACATCTTTGAGTCTTTTACCTTACCCAGAATATTATAAATAGATATAAATACGTCAATTACTTTAATCATTACTATCGGAATGTGAAGAGACCTTTAACCAGCACAACTAAAAATGTTTCTGAAGACAATCACCTACTGCACCTTTAAGTTTATATCTCACAATTCTAACATTATAACTCAAAATTGCACTGGCAAGTCAGAATTGATATCTGTTGTATTGATCTTATTTTTTTTCTACATACAAGCAGGTGCAGCCATTGGAAACCTATTGGCTTGTGACCTCAGTCTCATTCACTTTCATTGTTTTTTGTTTGTTTGTTTGGTTTTTTTAGCCACACAAAATAGCTAATTATGCTGCTTGATGTTGCAAACTTGATTTGTGGATTATATTATATTTTTATGCATCGTCATATACACAACTGTTTGTAGAGAAAGTAGTTTGACAGTTTGCTCAATTCGTTTCCTTAGCCATTTCCCCACAGGCATACTGTATAAATCGGAAGCTCAATCGCAGGACAATAATTTTGTCTGAATTGTCTCTGCTGGTTTTTAACCTGCTTTCATAGTCAGCCAAGAAGTGCTCATATCCCTTTAAAATCAACAAACCAGCTTTAAAGAAGCCCAAGATGCACTGTCCCTTCATCCTTTAGAGATATTAGAGTGGCTTCATACCGTGGCCTGGTTGAAGTCCAATTACTTGAAATATCACTGAATATAAACCTATTAATTTGAGAATTAATACCTAAAATTATCTTTATCTGCGCAGACCCATTTCGTAACCAGAATTACAGCATAATTGCTTTGGATGGACCATTAGATCTGACATAACTACAATTGTTTGGCCATACGACTGAAGTCGAGCGTGAGTTACAGCAGAGATGCATCTCCACATTAAGTGCGCCCTCGATTTGGATTGAAGGCATCCTTTATTCTCATTATATTCTGGTTTTGGCTGTTAAGCACTTAATGAGCTACAAGGGAGCAGTTTAGCTCACCATTAGGCCCGAGCATGTTCTCGGAGGACATGTTTATGGCCTTTACATGTGGTGCTTTTTGTTCAATTAGATTGAATAGAGAAGCCCAGGAGATTGTGGACAAACAGAAGAAGACTGATAACCAAAGTAATTAGGGTTTATCTTTTGACAGAGCCGCTCTTTGGGTCAGTTCGGCAAACAGATGATAACAATGCATAGTCTTGTTAGGATGCCTGTGGGTCTGTGAGCGCTGGTCATTACGGATGTTCATACCGAGTGCGGATTATGGATATCGTCATGTCCGGCACTGGCGTGTGAGAGACAGGGAGAAAATATGAAGAGACTTTGTGACATTTATTGTGGTTCTACAGCTGCGGTTTGTTGGCGAGACTAAACCATTCTGAGCACTTAATGCCCAATTATTGAATTCTCCCCATCCTCCGACTGTCCTTGAACATCTCAGTGTTTCACTTTTGTCTGTGACCTTTTGATAAATGTCAGTCCAGTTGTAAAAATGGAACAATAAAACCATTATTTTAATATAACACTTCATCATGTCAGCTCTCTTATTTTGCTAATGAGGAGGCTCATTTCTCAGGCTGGTTGTGTCAAGTCCTTGTCTTATTATGCAATGGCATTTAAAATGTCCATGTTCAACAGATTTATATCTTAATCACTCGTCTATAAATTTTCCCTACAGATAGGCCGTATTTCATGACAATTAGGCATGAATAAATAATTTTTAAGACATCTCCATTACATTCTTCTTGCTGTGGATAATTAAATCTTCAAAATGGACATTATAGGCATTATATTATTTTTGTATCGTAACTGATTACATGTAATCTGGGGCACATGTAGATTACATTTTAAAATGCTCACAACCAGATTGAATTTTTATGGATTATATGATTGCGTGTTATCCAAACAATGGCTGTAAATTATTCACAATTAACTGATTCTCCCTAATTCTGTTCTCTTTCATAGTTTTATCTAAATTACTGTTTAAACCTTTTCAAAACTACCCGTTCTCATTCTGTCTGACATTTTTACATTTCTATTTCTCACTTCAGATGGTCTACTTATTTTTCCCAGATGCTTTTCAACAGGTTTTCTATTCACAGTATAGAAAAACGGCCATGAAAATGTCATAGCAATTCATTTGCAATATTTGCTTCTGTGCAGCTGTAAAGCTGTAAAATGCTTGTCTTCATCATGTTAAGTGACCTTCAGTAATTGTTGATTTTGGAGGTCTGAACAAGTCTTGAAGACTATGTCACGCAGTCCCTTTTAACCTAACCTTAAATTAATGTTATAGATGAGTTTAAATGTAAGCCAAAAACTAATCAAACGCAATATTTTACAAAGTGCTTGTAAACTTATTATTAAAGTTATCCATCTGGCACTAATCTGGAACATGATTAAATAAAAAAATTAAAAAAAAGTAATCTAAAGGTAATCAAATTACAGTAAACCATGAAATCTAGATCAGGATCATAATTTTGTTTGGTTCATTTCATGAAATAACAGGTGTTCCTGTTAAAGTGCCCCTATTTTGCTATTTTAGAGGTTCCTGATCTGAATTTTAGGGCGTACTCACACTATGTAGCATGCTTGTCCCCCCCCTCCCGTCTCCCCCAATGGCTCGCACTCTCATTACATTCGGGCCAGAGCACACTTACGTCATCCATGATGCGCTGTTCAGTTTCAGAGAAGTGCTCTTGTTTAGTGGACATTTCTTTATATCATTATATCGTTTTAGTCGTTGGATGCAGTGACACGCAGTCAAATGTTTTCGCTGAACAGATCAGCCACTTTTGATGTTCATAAACATAAAGTCATAAAGTCCTCGTGCTGGTGGAATTAGGAGGTTTCCTGAAGGTGCAGCTGTCATGCAGAAAGGGGTTTGCGTCTTTAATAATCTAAGACAGTTTGTGTTCATTAAACAGTAAGAATGATTAATAAATCCATAGTTAAACAGTCCCCAAAAGTCACATCTCCTCTTCAGTTTCGGGCCCAAGTGAACCGCGCTCAGGCACACCTCTTCTAACGGGGCCAGGGCCGGCCAACTGTACCGTGCCTGAGCCTGATTCAGCGCACTCACACTTCAAACAATCTGGGAAACGGGTCTGGGCATGGTTCGGTTAGCATAGTGTGAGTACACCCTCAGCTCCAGAAGCTTCTCTAGCACTTGTTAGTAGAGTAATATGGTCATGATGGTAGTGACTTTTGACGTGAAATTGTTTTTGCAGCACAGAAACGTTGTCTCAACATGTTGAGAACACAAACCAAACTCTTCCAGACCTCAACCACTTCAGCATTGGAGGGTTAAAGTAGACGTTGTTCATTAACAGCCATTGAACACCATATGACGTTAATAAAAGTTGTTAACAAACATACTGAAGGGTTGTGTTGGAGTTACTAACAACTAATTGCAGGCACTCTCAAAAAGTTATATTACGCACTACACGCAACTCCTCCATCATGTAGAAACTTAATCCAAAAAGTGCTACTGCACATATGTCGCTCCATTCAAATTGTATTACCGAGAACACAAATGTACCAAAGATTAAGTGTATTTGAAGTCATTTGCCTGCCGTGTAATGAACAGCTTCAGACACACTTGGAAATGCCATTCAAATTACTGTGTGTTATCAGAAGCGTTAGGCATTTGGTTCCAGTTGGAGAAGTTAATGTCCTCTGGGGGGGATGATTGCCACAGTTATGACTACCTCCTAATATCCCATGAAAGGTTTACGAGGTGTGGTATGTAAGTGAATTCCTGCACAAGTCGGCCATCGTGGATGCGGAGCTCAGGTGATGTGTTTGGAGAGGTTAATCAGACCCAGCTTTGGCTGATCTCACATTAACTGAAGGAGACGTGATTGAATCTCTCCATGTCGGCGCTGTTATGACAGACGCCGGGATACAGAAAACGCATCCGTCTGCTTTCTGGCTAATCTTTATGGTAGGGTAATACGATGTTTGGCCTGTTCGCTGGCTGACTCCTGCATCCCCGCTGTGTTGTCGGTCGAGGTTTGTTGACATTTGTGAACTCGGGCTCTGATACTTTGAGTGCGGAGACATCCTGCCTCACCAGGTTTGTGTGATATGAAAACACAAATCCTAAAGCATGCATGCTCTGAAGTTATAATGCGTTTCAGCACATCTGATCTGCTCGTCGGTCTGCTAATTTGTGGCTTTCAATATAAACAGGAAATGCGTCAATCCTGCTGTAGTTTATGTTTGATAAAAATTCTGATTGAGCTCAGACGTAATATTTTACACTTCAAGAGTGTTTAGAGAGCACTGATAGCACACAGCTTTATTAAATCAGCCTGACAAACTGGTGGTTTCAGCCCGCAATAATCAATAGCAATCTTTGAAAACAACGTCTCGTCTGAGATTGTCTGGATGTGTGTGTTTGTGTGTGTTGTCATTTCCTGAAATTCCCTCTCTATCTTTTGTTCATCTTTCCGCTTCCCTGCTAATAATTGTAGCAAAATAAAAAACAAACAAGCAAAAAAACATGTATTTGCTTAGAATAAGACCTCGATTTTGTAAAACTTTCATTTGAATAAATGGTTACACTTTATTTTGATGGTCCATTTGTGTATTAGTAGACTGTGTACATAGCATCTGTTGATACTGGCATTTGACAGGCATTTAACTGACTATAAGAAACTTTGCAAGTACGTCAACTTACACTAACTCTAACCCTAACCAAAACCTAACAGTCTACTAATAATCTAATGAGAATTAGCTGCAATGTAACTTAAATTCAACAAACTGACCATCAAAATAAAGTGTGACCGAATAAACAAATGGCAATAGAATAAGACCTAATACTCTTCTTCGATCAAATTTAAAGAAATGTATAACAAAAAATTGTTTTGTGTAAAAAAAAAAAAAAAAAAAAAGTGGTGTAACGATAAACTCAAGTTGTAATTCGTTATGTATCTTGATACTGAAATCATGATATTATCTCAGTGCTAAAAACATTTTATAGTTATTTCTCAAACATAAGGTTAAAAAAACAAAAAACAATATGATTTTAAAAAGTGGGCTTATCATTGGTTAAAATGCTAAATTTTGTATAGACTTGCAGTGGTGAACTTATTCTTCAAACTTTCTATGGTGGTAAACACTGTGGTATATAACCATAAATGTATCAGCTCATGTGTGATTTAGTCGAATAAGTCATCAATTGACAATGTAGTAAACATGTACAATAATATTCTTTTAAAGCCTTTTGGATTGTGTTTGCATTGCTTAGCAACCGAATAGAAAACAACGTAACAACATGTGCTTAAATGTATTTGTGTAGAATATATTTGTAAAATTTGTAGAAATGCCGAATTAAGATCATGTGGCAGGTTGAATCAATGATTATTTTTTAATGATTAATCATGCAGCTCTAGCTACCAGTTCTCAACACTCTTCAAAATAGTAAATTCATTTATTTTAAAATATACTACTGTTCAAAAATGTGTTTTCGTCACATTAATAAAATTAAATTGCAGAAAGAGTTTTGTGAACTCAAAGTAAGGGCATACTCACACTATGTACAGTTGCCTTGAACCGGGCCGAAGCACGCTTGTCGCCTCTCCTGTCTCCCCTGACAGCCCACACTCACATTACATTCGGTCCTGAGCACAGTTTCGTCATCGATAATGCACTGTTCAGTTTAAAAGAAGTGCTCTTGCTCAGCACAGTTGAGATTTCTTTATATCATTATATCGTTTTAGTCGTTTGATATGCAGTGACACACAGTCTAATATTTTTGCCGAACAGATCAGCCACTTTTGACGGTCATAAACAGTCATAAAGTCATCGTGCTGCAGGAATTAGGAGGTTCGCTGAAGGTGCAGGTTTGCGTCTTTAATAATCTATGACAGTTTGTGTTTATTAAACAGTAAGAATTATTAGTAAATCCATATGAAACAGTCCCCAAAAGTCACGTTTCCTCCTCAGTTTCGGGCTCAGGCGCGCTTTGCACTCATACCACAAGTGTACTGCACCAAAGCCCAAGTGAGCCCGATTCAGAGCACTGACACCTCTCAAACGATCCGGGAAATTGGCCTGGGCAGGGTTCGGATAGCATAGTGTAAGTACGCCCTAAAAGGCAAGAATACCCTTTTAGCCTTAATTCAGCAAGAAATACACGTCATTGTTGACTAAACCCATCCCTCTTGTCCAGTATTCATTGCTAATGATGTCATGTTTGACATAATTTGGAATTCACCAATGATTTCACTGAGGAGCTTATGTAGGCTTAACGACGGGTTCATCGGTCAACTTATTGAAAAGACACCTTGGATCAGATCTGCTCTGCGAACATCTGCTGAGCATCTCAATTATAATGACCAAGTCCTAGTGAATGTAGGATTTTATAGATAAGTCTGGTTGAAAGCAATGATGCTGCTTTTTGAAAATTGCTATTGTTAAAGTGCCCATAATATGCGATTTTAATGTCAAAAAAACACTCTATTATTATTATTTTTTTTAAATAGAATTATCTCAAATTATACATGGCAGTATCAGATTTTTTTTCTCACAGTGTTTGTATACACAGGTGTCAAATCCAGTTCCTGGAGGGCCACAGCTCTGCACAGTTTAGTCCCAACTCTGCTACAACACACTTACCTGTAGGTTTCAAAGAAGCCTGAAGGACTCGATTAGTTTGATCAGGTGTGTTTAACTAGGGTTAAAGCTAAACTGTGCAGAACTGCGGCCCTCCAGCTGGATTTGACAGTTCATTCAAAAATCAGATTTCTTAACTTTCCGTTCTGAGAGCCTACTCTGCTCTGATTGGTCAAATCAAGGCCCAGTCTGTTGTGATTTGTCAACTGCTTACAGTGCAGTTTGGAAAGTAAACACTCATTAGCATATCTGAAACAGCTCTGGAAGCTGAAGCACAGAAAGTTGAGAATTAGATATATCCTTTGTTTTTGTTTGTTTTTTTAAATCAGAAAGTAAATGAAATAAATCAGTCTGATTTTTCTATTTCTCTTTGAATTTTATTTTTTTTTTTCTCACCACTTAGTTTGTCCATTAGACACTGGTTTCATAGAAACCACAACAGTAACCCAGCTCTAACAAACTCAGAACTCAGCTGAAGGATAGTGAGTGTAGAAAAGTGCATTGAAGCCACATAGTTTTACCTTGATTTTACATTAGCTTTTATCTCTTTTGTGGAACTCAAAGCCGAACATTGACTCGATCACCATACAAAGTGAACAAGACCACAAACTGACCATGCCGGAAAAGTTGTCCATATGGCGATAGATGAGTAAGGCAAATATATTTAATTACTTTACTAGTACTAAACATTAAAATAATTCTTTGTTTTTTAATAATATGTCCCTGTAAATTTCATTTAGTTCGAAAAGAAACAAAATTGTTGCGATCATATTGCCCCATAGCATTCATTTGACCTAGAAACTGCCCTCAAATATACATGCATTTATGGTTTTGCAGTTTCACAAAAATGTAGCTTGAATGACTGCACAATGACTTGTTTAGGCACCGACTTAACAAACAGATCACCCGCTACATGAAAAGTAGCATAAAAAGCATAACACTTTAAAACGTATTAATGCATCCCAACATGTGTTGTAGTCTCTTGTTTATGTGCCATAACTTGTTATTTTGGTTAAATTACCCTTCCCCCGTTTTCAAGTAGGTGGCAAGTTGTATTGTGCGCGCTTGCTGAGGGGCTCTTTAATGCTGGTTTAGCTGAAACACGCTGGCAGTAATGAGTAGAAGGTCAGACTAATTAATGCAGCGGTAAGAAAACAGCAGCAGGTTTCTGCTCACAGCAGAGCGGCTCTATTAGTTTAATTTTGCTTATCGTCTCGCTTTTCCCCCTGTAGTCAGGTGCAGACTCCATCAGCCATTCTGGAAACTCACCTCATCGTAGCGCCGCTAGAGCTCAGGCATGATAACCTGAAGCGACTTCTATTAATTTTTCATTATTTCATTAAATTGCCAGTCCATTGTGCCTTTGGATTTGTGCTGAAGCATCTAGTCTCTTGGCTTGCTGCTGTCAGCTCTCTGTCAGATTCCCTGTAGCTGCCCATTTTTTTTTTTTTTTAACACTACACTATTTAGTCCTGTTGCTTTCAGGCACATATTTCTAAACTGGAAATCGTTTTACTTAAGGGTAGAAATTTCTAATGAGCTTTTATTTCTTGAACTGGTTCTTTCTGCAAATGTTTTGTGTGCATGGAGATGGAAACATAGTCAGTTATAATGACCTTGCAGTTTAACAAGGTAAATCCATTTACGCATTAGGATGTGTGTTTGTTTAATGTGTGCATATACACGCACGTACACACACATTATACATTCATCAGTTTATTATTTTGCCTTCGGGTTAATCCCTTTCAGGGGTCGCCACAGCGGAATGACCCGCCAACTTATCCAGCATATGTTTTATACAGCGGATGCCCTTCCAGCTTCAACCCAGTACTGGGAAACATTCATCCACCCTCATTTACACACATACACTACGGCCAATTTCGTTTATTTAATTCACCTATAGTGCATGTCTTTGGGTTGTTGGGTGAAACCGGAGCACTCGGAGGAAACCCACACCAACACGGGGAGAACATGCAACATGTTCCAGCCGGGCGGGACTCGAACCAGAGACCTTCTTGCTGTGGGGCAACAGTGCCAACCACTGAGTCACCATGTCATCCCACATTATACAGAAATAGCTTTTGCTTTCAATAAAACAAACTTGCTATGAAACAAAGAGATCCATATATAATGAAACAGCCATGAAACTTATATATGTATATATATGTGTGTGTGTGTGTGTGTGTGTGTGTGTGTGTGTGTGTGTGTGTGT
>CAIGQQ010038251.1:4478007-4538307 GCA_903798035.1 Danio albolineatus
TGTGTGTGTGTGTGTGTGTGTGTGTGTGTGTGTGTGTGTGTGTGTGTCTGTGTGTGTGTGTCTGTGTGTCTGTGTGTGTATGTATGTGTATGTGAATTAGAGGTGGGCGGATCGATCCTAATATTGATGATATCGATACCAATGTTGGTTTGATATCGGATCGATATTAGCCTTCCGAGA
The DNA here is from genome assembly GCA_903798035.1 of Danio albolineatus. Classification (NCBI taxonomy): domain Eukaryota; kingdom Metazoa; phylum Chordata; class Actinopteri; order Cypriniformes; family Danionidae; genus Danio; species Danio albolineatus. The sequence goes on from CAIGQQ010038251.1 coordinate 4,478,188, forward strand.
TCGATACTTTTATTTAATTTATGCTAAAGTACATTGTTCCTGTTTCATAAAAGAGCGGTTATTTCTCTAAATACCCCACTTCTTTTATAACTCGCATGCACTGTTGTTACTCTTTGCTCTAGTTGTCCTTTCATCACGCGACTCAGCAGTGCCAAAGCGCGAGCACTTTTTGCTGTTTTAAGATGGCGGAAAGATAGAGGAGCTGCTGTTTGGAGGGATTTTACTGCAGTAAACGAAAATATTGCAAACTGCGATGTTTGTAGAAAGTCTATTGGAGACTGTGGCAACACCACAAATCTACACAAACACATAAAACAGAAAAACATGAAAAAGAGAACGCCGAGCTGCAAAAAAGGAGAGAAGAGGAGGCAAATCCTACAGACAGACCCACAGCAGTGCCAGCCCTGAGACAGAGGTCACTGGCCGAGTCGTTTCGGAGAGGCAATGAATATGTAGGTAGCTAGCTATAGTGGGGAAATATTTCAGTTATATAGGACATTCTGTATTAGTTGATGCCAATTTGAGAAAGAAAGAAAAAAAAAGCAAAATGAATACTTTCATCATCAGGCTAATTAAATATAGCCAATATATTCAGCACATTAAAACATGCTATCTATAAGAATTGTTTTGGAATTTTAAAATATACATGATTGGAACAGTAGGTTTTTCACCAGCTGAAAGATTAAGTCAGTTATCTTTTCCTGTAGTGTGTTAGTTGGAAAAAACACTTAAAAACAAACCCCAGACTGAAGCAAAGTTTTTAAAAAAATCATTGTTCTCTGATAATAAGTTTGTGTTTGCAAATCCAGATCGTTACGATAATAAAAATGTTTTTATTTGGCTTAAAAGTGTTCAAAAATTGTCCTGGGTTTTAACATATACATTTAATTATAGCTGATTTGAGAGCACTCAATTCATAAATTATCACACACTGTTCTCCCCTAAAGAAAAGTACTTTTAGGTTCAAGTGCATGCTTTTTAATGTAAAAGTTTTGGTATCGGTATCGATATCGGCGATACTGGCCCTGTATTTACGTGGTATCGGATCGATACTAAATTTTGCAGTATCGCCCAGCCCTAGTGTGTATGTATATAGGATATTGTTTTAAACAAACAAAAAAGTTAAATTAATTGTAACCAAATATTAATTGTATATTTAATAAAAAAAACAACAGTTTCTTTAGTTTTAAGTTCTATATAAATATTATATCATTGCAGTTTTGCCTACTAAAAATTGAATGTCAGTCTTGCACTTTTTTTAAAACGTGTAACAAGTCATTGCCGTGCAGCTGGTTTCATGTGTGTGTGCGTGCACCTGCCGTTCTGCTTTGCTACAGTGACTCAAGGAGAGGTGTGTTTGAGCAGCAGGCAGGAGCTGTGTGAGACAAAAACAACTGTGGCTCAAGGCCTGAAGCCCTACTGCGTTACATGAGCTGTAATATCGAAAACAGCAAATAACTGACAAGCACATAAACCATAATGTGTAGAGGAGGAGACCCCCTGTTATTCAGCATTAATGCCGAGAACCAGCGCTAAGCTCTAAGCCCTACATCAGGACCGATGTTCTGTCTAATACCAGCGGTAATAAGAAGCTGGGTAATACGATTAGACCACATGTGGAGAGTTTTAAGAAGAAACAGAGAAGATAATGAGGACTTAGAGTCTCAAGGAGGAACAGGATTTCTGTGACCTCATAGACAGTGGAAGTAATCAGACGCTTGTGATGGGAGTTCAGAAGATGGATATAAGGTCTGTATATCAGTCTGAAGGCTTGCTGGATTGTGTGTTGCTCCGAGCCAAACTTTTGGAGCTGTGGTCCATCTTGTCTTGTCAGTTTGATGAAGAGTGTGTATCTCAGGCTGCTGCTGCTTGCTGGATGGTTTTGTGACATGAAGACAGCTGGCCAGCAGTACAAACAAGCCTGCTAGAAAGATGAAGGTGCACCGAGTTTCTAGTTTGGCCAGAAATGGTTCACCAAAATATAAAAATCCTGTCATTATTTTTTCACCACTATAGACTTGCAACATTTTATGTTCTGGTGGCTGTTTCTGGCTTGAATTCTACTTGTTTTACTAAACTAAAAAAAAAAAAAATACATAAATGATAAGAGCAGTAACACAGGTGAAAAAAACTATAATGGTGGTTTGCTCAATTGCCTCAAGGCAAAAAAGTCACTGATTCGAGTCCCGGATGAGCCAGGATGCCTTTCTGTGTAGAGTTTGCGTGTTCTTTCCATGATCATGTGGGTTTCATCCAGGATCTCCGGTTTCCTCCAAAGACATGCAGTATAGCTGAGTTCTATCAAATAAATTTTCTGTAGTGAGAGTGTGGGTGTGTATGATCAGGAGAGTGTGTAGATGTTTCCAGCCCGATCTCAGGTGGACACATAACTTGTAACTGATGCTGATCGGTCAGCTTGTATTTTTTGGTTGTTTATTATTTGTTGTGTTTCATTATTTGAAAGAGTAATGGCTTATTTTTATAAATTTCCTTGTTTCCGGTTGGCTTGAGGTGGAGGTCACATGATCTTCCTTGATTGATTTAACCTGTGAGAGTTTGTATAGACAACATGGTGAGATCTCAATGCATCCACCAGTTACATGCTCCTGATTATTCTACTGCTGGTTATCAGGCCAACATGGTAAACTAAACATTTGTTTGTATATTATTTGTTTATTGTGATGTCGTTTTGTGTTTGTGTAAACATTTTGGTTCGTTTTTGTTTATCTTTTAGTTTTCACTGTGTTCAATAAACTAAACGCATGGACACCAGTATTTGGGAAGCGTGGACTGTTTCAATAACCGGCGGGTAGCTACATAACCATTTAACATTGTCTGAAAATCATCTAATTGATACAAATTCATTTTTTTTTGTATGAAAATGTATGATTTAAAAAGAAAAGAAAAGAAAAGAAAACAGGGGGGCGTGCCTACAGTCCCCACCTCTAAACCTACCTTTCATTTGGGGATTGACAAATCGTACAAAAATGTATGAATGAGATTGCCCAAATTAATATAAATGTGTTTCCCAGCACTGGGGGCTGCAAGATTTAGTGCACTCTCAGGGCTGGGTAGTGGCAGGAAGGGCACATGCCAAAGTAGTCAGCGGTCCATTTTTGCTGTGGTAAAGAGAATAAGCTTAAGGATAGTGAGATAAACGTGACTGTTGCGATGTTCAAACATTTCTATAAAAGTAAATGATAGTAGATTAATACACATTTTTTTTCCTTTCAACACTATGCCAATACATCATCTTTTAAGATTATTTAAAGGCACTATGGTAAAAGTGTTTTACATAGTATTTGTCAAGCAAATGGCAAAAAAGTCAGACCAGCGCAACAGTAATTTTCCTGCTTTGCGCCACGTTTTTAAATAGCAAATCCTTTTGCGCCACTTTGTGGACTCAAGGGTGTGTCGGTCTAGAAAAGAGGTGTGTTAAGGCGCAATGCTGGCACGTTGCTATTTTGAGGAACTAAAATAAACTGTGCAATAGACCAGCTGAAAGCAGGTCTAAAGTCCAGCGCAGAGCGTGTTAGTTGTGCCCGTTAAACGCTTACACATTGCTCAATACACACAGGATGTACAACAATACACAAATGTTCATTAGTTGATAATGTTATAAGTTGTGTAAAAAGGAATGAAAGCGATAGCCTTTTTTACTATCTCAGGTTTTCATTTTAGCTGAACCAAGTGGCCAGTTTGTCTTGTACCGTTTTAGTAGACTTGAAATGAAATGGACATTTTTCACAATACATGTACACAATCTGACTTGACATTTCAAAGTAGAAGTTATTGAAAATGTGTACTTTTTTATGTGTATTTTATTGCAAGTACCTAATTGTAAAAGCCACTTAATAAAGTGGGACTGAAAACAATGTGTATTATATGTCAGGTCTATATGAATAACACTAGGGGCTGAGGGGTGGGGGATGATGATCTCAACCTTGCCTCAGCCCACTTGTTAAGGAAGTTGGTCATCATCATCAACCTCTTCTGGGCCTCTGTGAACTTCTCAGAGAACACCCCAATGCATTACTGAAGAGGCCTTCAGGGCTCATTTGGTGGTGTTAAGCAACAGCACATTGTCTGCATTTGTGAGTGCCAACAATGGAGGTACAGTATATGGTCTACTGTGAGCCGCACTCCTTTGGCAACCTTCTTCAATGCACAGAGGGCAAGATCTGTTGCCGTGCACAGCTTTTTGAAAGACTTTTCTGGACCCTCCTCACCCAAGGACACGAGGAGCCTTTTTTGGAACACCTACAGACTTGCCATTGTGTGAACAGAAGATGCTGCATGTAGTCTTTCGTCTTGTCTTTTATCGTCAACAATATTGTTTTCAGTCATGTTACTTGTACTCAGGACCTGTCAAGATTCTGTTTGTTTCAAGCTCAAGGCAACATTCTTGATTTTTGTTGACAAAATTAACACTGGTTTTGACTCTGGCCCAATGCCAATTCTACTCCTTAGCCCTTCCCCTTCCCCCTACCCCTCATTTTGCAGGTTCACATAAAGGGGTAGGGGTGTACCAATTCTCTTTAGCTTAAAGGCGTAGAGCTAAGGGAAGATTTTTCAGGACCATACTCAAAACCAAGGGGTAATAACATTTCAAGTCAGGTGATGCACTTTTTTTTTTGTCATTATTACGAATTTTTACAACAAACATGCATATGATTAATACATGCAGAACCGCATTTGTGTTTTACCATCATGGTTAAAAAAAAAAGACCACTAAAATAAAAAAACACTAAATTTTGCTATATATAATCCCTTATAATAATAACTCCTGTATAGTAGCCTCGCAACATTCTGTCACTCGATGACACTCGAATACCAAGTAAGAGAAAACTAGCAGCTGGGAATGAGCCTTTTACAGTGTCTGATATAACGCTAATGTTGTTTTCATGTGTTTAGATAATTATGGCAGTGGAGTAAATGCACAGTACAGTTACGATCTTACTACCACATTATATCGTAATGATTACATGATATATGCCTTCAGTGATTTCCTGACGATAAATACCAAAAAGTAATATAAACGTAACTGGGGTAACTACAGCAGTCGCCGTCATGAATCTCATATGAAGCAAGAGATCGCGATGACATTTGTGTAGGTGCTGTAGTGCTGTCCCATTTCTTAGGGCTAAATTTTGAAGGCTTTCCCCTTCACACTCTGTTTCAAAGGCCAGGGGGAAGGGGTAAAGGTACAAAAATACAATTGGAATTGGGCCTTTGCAAACCTGGACCAGATGTGTAGGGTTTCTGACCTTGCCAACTACTGGCCTGACATTCAAAAATAGAGAATTTGTTGTTATTATACATGTGAACAGGATACTTTTTTGCTTTTTGATAGTAAGTAAAGCGACTGATAAAAAAAAATGACTTCACCGAGTATGTTTAATCATTCTCCTGTCTTATATTTTCAACTGAGAATTGATTTAATGTCGAAAGCTCTACATTGTGATGACAAATGGGTTTCATTCAGAGGGAGATGTCAGCCTTAAGACCTAGGGTTGCTCATAGCACTGATTTGAAACCCCCACTAGTGTTTTCTTATCGTAACTTCACACATCGCTCCCTATTCATATGTTAAACAAATTACTCTTCAACCCAGAGCACTGAACTGAAGTTCAAATAATGGTGCTGAAATGAACTTCCTAAGGTTTATTAGTTTAAGGTTTCAAAACCTCATAGGAATACAACATTCTTTTAACGGTCGTCGTCTTTAAATATATCTGAAAACAGGTTCGTTCTGTATTGGTCCTTGGAGAAGTGTTGAATGCAGAGGTCACAGTTTGGAGAAGCACAAATAAATACAAAACATTCTAACCTTGAGAAAGATATTTATTAAAGCTAGGAACATTACCCACGTATATGCAGGAATTGTTAATATCCAGAAGGAGTAATTTAACTCCAAGACGCAGTGGCTGAAACCTTCCACTGGCATTTTCTGCCCCGACATGACTTTGCAGCCTGGCAACAGGCTTCATATAAATGATTGCTTATGGATATATTCCTGCATGAGCTCCAGACTGTTGTCACTGTCCAGAAACACCTCATGAGTGCAGCACCGCACCCGAAAAGACCGAGTCGAGAGGGTCTCCAAAGCGTCTCCACCCTCTGCTTGGCCGTCCAGCTCGTCTGCGCTGCTTCCTTCTGCAGGCACCCGCAGAGACACTGAGCTCATTCATACCCACTTCTGCTGTTTGTTGCTGAGAGTCTGCAGGCAAACAGCCAGAGGAAATGACATAGTAAAAGCTGAATGTATTTTGGGTTGAGGCAAAACTGGCTTATCAATCAACATGGTGATTGATGACAATGTACTGTATAATAGGAGGGGGTCTTTCTTCAGGGCTTGGACTTTTTAAACCTTTCCTCTCGTAATGTCATTTCAGTGACATCAGAGATTGTTGAACTTTTTCTACAGCATTGGTGAGATTTTTTTTTTCATCCTTTTTGACACTTTTCATGACTTTTTTTGATAGATTTTTGTTCTTCCATCATCTCCACATCCAAAAACTGAAGAAGAAATAAGCAATTTGAAGCATTGTCTTCGCACATCAAAGCTTACGCAGTCTTCAGACTATCAACAACTAAATGCACATTAAATCCAACATTACCCTATGCATGGCAAGTCATTTTACACACGTGTTGGATTCGCTTATATATTTTTCAATTAAAAGTAACCCAAAACAACGTTGCAGTGTAAACAGAGTTCCCATGCTGCTTAAAAGTACTTGAATTTCAGATGTGTGGATTCAAGGCCTGCAAAGTACTTAAAAACAAACACAGGTCCTTGAAAGTGCTACAATGCCCTTAGTTTTCATGGTAAAAGAATGTAAAAGAGCGAAGGTAAAAAAACCTGTAAATTATAAAGCATGAAATTTCAGTTAAATTAACAGTTAAATATTGTTGATGTAAAAACAGAAAAAATTGTTACTATTTACATTATTGGTTTGCTAAAATTACAATATTTTACCGTAACAACCTTTTAAAACAACGGTAAAGTTTGAACCACTAAAAAGTAATTCACTGTATTTTCTACAGATGCATACTGTTAACGGGAAATTTCTGGTAACCACAGCTGCCAGTTTTTACTGTAAATTTTATGGTTTTCTTAATTGTACCGTAAACTGAGAAACATCTCTACCGTATTTTTAAAGGTAGATTTCTGGCAACCACAGCTGCCAGTTTTTTACCGTAAATGTTATGGTTTTTGCTACCCTAAACTGAAAAACATTCTACCGTATTTTTAATGGTAAACTTCTGGCAACCACAGCTGCCAGTTTTTTATCGTAAATGTTACATTTTTTGCTACCATAAACTGAAATTATTCTACCATATTTTTAACGGTAAAGTTCTGGTAACCACAGCTGCCAGTTTTTTTACAGTAAATTTTACGGGATTTCTTTTTACAGTGTAGAATTACATTTAAATTTGTTTATGGTTTTATTTCCACTATTGTATTCAATTGTCAAAAACTGAAAAATGTTTTAAATTAAAAATCTTACATTTAAATCTGTATAATAACGCTGACAAAATACACATTTTACCAATATTTCAGAAACCGCATTTGAAGGTCACCAGTATTGAAAGTTTTAGAAATTTATGATTTTTTTTTTTTTTTACAATTTTTTTTTTAATTGAAAATATTAAGTGAAAGTTTCCCAGTGATGGGTTGCAGCTGAAAGGGCATCTGCTGCATAAAACACATGCTGGATAGGTTGGCGGTTCATTCTTCTGTGGTGACCCCGGATTAATAAAAGGGGACTAAGCCGACAAGAAAATGAATGAATGAATGATTAAGTGCAAGTAAAATGTTAAGTACAGTTTGGACTGTCATGATGCTACATATGCTGAGATATAAATTACAAAGGGGCTTGATTTGAAATTAACGGTGCTTTAAAAAGTCCTTGAATCTGCTGTTCATGAAAGTGTGGCAACTCTGTGTAAATAAATGGCTAAATGAATAAAAATCATTAGGTGTTCGGGATTATCACAATGTTTTCAGCTTTATATGGGACACTTTTTATCCATTTTGCTGTTTGTTTACACGACAACAGCATTTTTGAGACTGAAAATGCATAAATCTGAGAACGGGTGTAAAAATGAACATTTTTAAAAATGGTGCCTTGTCATGTCTGTGTAAACACCTGAAAAGGAGAGTCTATGAAAATGATGACACTATGTACATGTTGGGGAAGTATAGTAGCCTACTGTATATGTTTAGGGAGGTGTACATTTTAAAGGCAAGTTTAAAAACACAAAAACAATGGTGGAGTACATGGTAGGGTTGTTGTTGCTCAAGTGTTTGCTAACGCTTCATCAGCATGGCGGATTTACTTTACATTACAACTTACAGCAGAGACGCATCATACACTCACAGAACATTTGACATGCACACCATTACAGAGTTGCCAACGGCACGTCACCACTTCCCTACAGGGTACTATACTAACAAGGTGGCAGCACCAAATACTGCATTGGCATCGGCACCCAAATGCCATTGGCTTTACACAGCTTTTTTGGAAAACGGCTGTCATTTGTCAAGTTTTTTTTAAAACACAAGGGAAAAACCTTTCTGATTTTGGCTACATCGTTGTTGTGTAATCGTAGCCTTGGTTGAAAACAGTCAGAAAAATTCCCAGAAAATACCCCATATGTTTGCTTGAGGATTTTTGTAGTCTATGATAAAAGCATTCGAAAAAATAGCAGATTTAATTTTATTTTAATTTTTTTTTACAGTTTCAAGACTCCAGAATAAAATCTTCATAACCAAATGACAAAGTTCAAATCTGTTCATTTTAATGAGAAAGGCACATGCAATGGAAAATTACCTTTATTCCAAGATTACAATGATTATCCTCGCTGACAGTTAACGGTGCACTTGTCATAATGTTGACCAATGAGTCTTTGTGAGCTGAAAGGTGGAATTAATGTTCTGTTGAAATAATACAAATAATGGACGTTAAACGTTTAAAGGAAATGATCTGTTTTATGAAAGCATATCCTGCAGATATAGGAACCTCATCAGACCTTTGAGTCATCAGCCATTCTGACAGTGTAATAAAAATAAAATGCTGGTGCCAGTCAAAACGCTCTAATATGTTTTCAGTGCCGGGTACTCATAAATCACGGTAATATGAAAAATTCATGTGCATTAGAAGGATTTGAATTGTATCCTATAATGGAGCAATATGTCCATATAATCCTGTGATAAAAAAGGAATGAGAGTGTCTGGGTGGAGGGTGGTTGACGGAGGTGTGAGGCACAGATCAGGCCGTCATGCACCACTGCCAGTCCTCACTTAATGCTGAAGGTGAGATAAAACATGACCAAACGGAAAAACTCACTATAGTGCTTTTACTGGACATGCCTGAATGTGTGTTTGGGCCAATAAAAAATCATCATCTATTAAAGGAAACTTTCTTTTTTATAATCAACAGTTGTTTAAATTGTCAGATTAATTTAGTTTTTATTAAACTAGCAACCAAAATTGTGATGTATCAGATTTTTTTTCTTCTTTAAAAATTAAAATTATAATTATTAATGGCAATTCTGCCATTAATATATATATATGAAGAGTTTGATTGCAAAACGCGATAAATGCCATTTTCTGACATTTGGATTTTATGATTGGAAATCACTGTTCAGATGTTCCCTTATCTATGTGTGAATAGCTGCCATCAACACAATTTAAGAATGAACATTTTAGGCCCACTACAAAATGTATTTTTTCACAAAACGCGATATCCACCAGACCAGTTTCTTTGCAAAGTGCGATATAACATTATATAGCATATAATATTATAGAACAGTTATATGCGCAAGCTCAGCATCACCTGGGAGGAGAGTCACCGCTGGCGAAGTGCTCTGAGTTTGCTTATTGATTTAACAATAATATAAAAACAAAAAACATATGTTTTAAAAAGAGGATTCACTAGGCTAACTAAAAACATTTGCCATTTAATTGTTTATACTGTAGGCGAGCTGTCAGTCACAGGCTACCTCTGTCTGTCAGTCAGAGAATCAAAGCTTCAGAGTCGAGCAAACCTCATAAATTTTGATGACGGATTGGAGCCGGTCATTCCAGCTGCATAATAATAAAGATAATAACAATAATAATAATAATAATAATAATAATAATAATAGTAACAATATTATTATTATTACAGTGAAATAAGGCATTAAATATGACGGGACTAGGCGAGCTTGTATCCACGGACTTGGTGCAACAGGAAATGTGCCATCGTGGCTCCGCCCGCTCTGATCATACAGGTTTGGTTTTCAGCAGCGGTGTGAAGAAGCCTCCACTCTTTCTGTAAGAGCTACAAGTTTATTTAACTAACTTAATCTTACGTATCTATATTATAACTAATCACAATTAGTCTGAAGCTGTTTAAGGATGGTTGAAACGATAAACATCCTGCAGTTTGTTTGCTCTGACAGCTCAGCCGGTATGTTGTAATCCGACCTTTTCATTCAGTTTGTCCCAACACAAATTAAGTTAACTTAATGTTTTATGTTTAATCCACTTAAATTTGTAAAAAAAAAAAAAGTAAAGTAAACAAGCAGCAAAACACAATTTTTGAGTGTATTAAAAAATGTATTTTTACTAAAAACAATTGTGAATGTTATCAGACATTTTGTTAATTTAAAATTATTTCCGGTTCATCTTACCGTATATTCTTATTCTTCTTATTATTTATTTATTTGGTTATTTATAAAAAGTGTAACCAAGGATATTTCTCTAATTACTTATGTATTTCAACAACTGTGTGTCGTATCAATGACGTTTTATTGATTGATTGATTCATTGATTGATTGATTGATTGATTAATTCATTCATTCATTCTCTTTTCGGCTTAGTCCCTTTATTAATCTGGGGTTGCCACAGCGTAATGAACCAATATTACACCATTTCATTACATAGATGTTTTTGTTACTTTTAATAAATGTAATATTTAATTTCTTATTACTTTAGACTTTTTTATTCACACAATTTTATCAACAGCCCTTTTTATCAAAGATGGTTATTATTTATCTAACAAACAACATATAACAAACAACAACTTCACAAAAATGTTATCACTAAAAATCTTTTCCTTTGACCAAAAACCTCTCTACATCTCATCAAAGACCTTTTCAAGAGTTCGCCCTTAGATATGCTTAGCGTTTATAGCAGGTTTGGCATGCTGTCCCGGGAGAGAACCCTGAGCTCGGAGATATTTGAGCCCAGGGCTCCCGCCCAGTCAATAAGCATATAAGGGGATCCGAGATCAGATAGGTCTCGAAGGCTCCCCTTTTGAAAAGAGAGGAAAAAAGGAGGAGATGGGGTGGAAGGGGGGATTCTTCCAAAACGCAGATAGAGTGGTAGGGAAAGAACTGATCCATTTATAGTAAGCTTGGATCGCTCTGATTGGATTATTGCTGATTACAGATGATCAGCCAGGCGTGCTAATCATATCACGAGCTCCTCTCAAAATTAGTTTATGAAACTTCACTTAAAAAATATATTATTTTACAAAAAACTAATGTGCCACTTCATATTAATTAATTAATTTATTTTTTTATATTTATTTTATATTAATTTTATTTTACTAACAACTGCGCCAGTTATCCAATAACACTTGTATCCTAAATTCACAAGAAAATCTCTAAAATTTGTAGATCTCCAAATTCAGTCCCACACACATACACACACACACACACACACACACACATGATCTTTCTAACAAAATTCACCTGTTATATATGTGACTGTCATTCCCATTCCTTACTGACATCCCTGCAGCATGTCAACATCTCAGCCCTGTCCAAAATCAACAGGAATGCTCCATGTACAGATCCGTGTCTCATTCTCACCGCACATGTCTGCTCCGTGACCTTCACTAGTGCACCCTAATAATCCAAGCCCTCTCCAACCAACACATCCGGCCTTCTGCATTTATGCTTTTATAGTGCATATGACAGGAAGCTCTCAACTGCTCCCAGGAGTAAACCCGTGGCCCCTGGTCAGGTTATAACAAGGTGAGTGAACCATAGCGAGGCGCTCCTTACCCATCCTCAGTATCGTCTGAAGTCCCTCGGCGAGGACGGTCTTACTGGATAGATGGGGCACGCAGGCGGCTCCTGAATGTCAACGAGTGCCAGTATCTCTGCAGCACCTGGAGGAGCTGTTCGAGAGCCTATAATCAATTCATGAGCAGCTGGAAACATTTCTTCACAGGGTGTCACCCACAGCGGATGCCCTGCAGGATGAAAGGTGGCACGGTTGGAATTTGGTTGGCAGATCTTGATTCAAAGAGCAGCACATTCAGCAGGTGGACGTGAGGATTTAGAGATACAACGAAGATTAGAGAACAAGCTACAGTCTGCTAAATTTATGGGGTTTTACTGGTTAGTCCTATTTGAAGTTATGCTAATGGGAGAGAAAGAGCGGTTCTTAAGCAGTTGTGTATAATTTGAGAAACCGTATTTGAAACCGAGGTATTTGGAAAAAGAACATTGATCAAAATGATACTTCATTTTCCCCTTATGCCTCAGTTATTTGTCTTGCAGTTGGTGGAAATTCCTTAATTATTATTTAGTTTAATATTTTGCAATATGCTGAGTTGTTCTAAAGTGGCTTTAACCCTCCCTTAGCTAGTTGTCCAATTGATAGCCAATGGGTGACATTTTAGCCACAGCAGTTGAACTTGATCATTCCAAATTTGTGATTAGTATTATTGCATTTTTCATTCATTTCATTCATTTTCTTGTCGGCTTAGTCCCTTTATTAATCCGGAGTCGCCACAGCGGAATGAACCGCCAACTTATCCAGTATTTGTTTTACGCAGCGGATGCCCTTCCTGCCGCAAACATCCATACACACTCATTCACACACATACACCACAATTTAGCCTACCCAATTCACCTGTACCGCATGTCTTTGGACTTGTGGGGAACACCGGAGCACCCAGTGGAAACCCACGCAACCATGGGGAGAACATGCAAACTCCACACAGAAATGCCAACTGACCCAGCCGAAGCTCGAACCAGCGACCTTCTTGCTGTGAGGCGAACGTGCTACTCACTGCGCCACCTTGGCGCCCATTATTGCATTTTTACAATGTTTAACTCATTCCGATCCCCCAAAAGATCTGATCATCATTGAAAGACAGATGCACAAGAGGACATGATAATGTGGAAAATTTCAGTGGTCAATCATGTCAAACACTTCAGATTGATTCAGCTTGAACAGGGCAAGTATCTCGAAGTATTTCAGTATTCTTATAGGATGTATTTCAGTATTTCAATTATTATAGGAATATGTGGTGAAAGCCCTTCTGGGGACCAAACCCCTTATCAGCAGAAGGAATCAAGAGACTTGAGTAAGCTTTTCTGTGGAACATTTTGTGAACACTGGTCCAAAGTCCTTCAATGATTAAGTCAATGCAAGTCTGATGATTTGTACTTTGTGCAGGGAGAGACTGAACCCAAATACTTTTTTTCCAGCAATTTTCTTACAAGACAATGCCCCTGTCACACTGCAAAATGGGTTCGTAAATGAACAGGAAACACTGAAATAATGAAATGAATCTTGACCTAAAATCTCAGTATAATGCTTGATGTTTCCTTGAAGTTATAGCTAAGAAGCCAGGTACAATCAGTAAAACTTCTCTACAAGTACAAGAGACTCAAGAAGACCTGATGAGAGACAAGGAAAGTTGAGCTTTATTGTCATTCCGCTATACTGTATGTGTGGACATGAAGTGGAATGAAACGTTGTCTTGCAAGACCATGGGGCTACAGTACATAAATAAACATAATCATAAATATGACACAATACTGCTCGTAAAAGTGATTTTAAACTTATACAGAACTAAAATACAGAAGCAGAACTTAGAACTTAAACTATATTCATAACCTAGGACAGGATGTACAAGTTCTTTTACAGAAGACATAATAAAATGGAGGTAAGGTTGATGAAAACATGTGGAAGATTCACAAGTAAACTTTGTTTTTACTTATTGAGTCCTTGAAAAGTGGAGATTGAATAAAGTGTCTGGAGGTGGTTTCTACAGGTGGTTTGTCCAGCCCACTCACCTGTGTGAAGCACACTCAGAAATGCACAATGGTTTTTTAATAGAGATATGTTATTTTACGAAAGTAAAATGACACCATGATAGTCACTGTCCTGAGAGAGACAAGTGATATCTCTGAGAGACTAGTGGTGATACCCTGTGGCTCAGATGTGCACAATTCATTCAAAGCAAATGTGTCCAACTCAGTTTTGACTGCTGTGTCAGACTGCAATTTTAGTTGATATTCTTATTTGTGCTACAATCGTAGCTCTTCTTTAATTTCGACAAAATATGTCTTGGTTATTTTGTAAAACACTGATATGTTAGCATGGCATAGCCACAACAAAAAAACTTTAAATTTGAAACAAAAAAGATTACATTATTTCTGTAAAACAGAAATGTATTTATTTTCATCGCTGCTGTATGTCTAAGAACATTAAGTCCGTGCAGCTCAAGTTGGCAGTAAAATATTGCACTTTTACTGGCTAGTTCAGAACGCCTGCGGCTTTTTTCTGATCTACAAATGCCTGTGGCATCTCTTATATGTAATTACAAAAACAAATCCAGCATATGTTTTCTTTCTTCATCTATTTGTCTGTCAGAAACAGCACAAATCTGTATATAAATCCCATCCACGGAGAGGCTGTTAATCGGGAACTGCTTCAAATGAATCATGCTTCATATTTCAAATTAATCATTCCTGATGAATATTATAGTATTGTCTTTCTCGCATACACAGTCTAATTACATTCCGTCACACAGAGAAAATTGAAAAATGATTTTCTTCTTTTTTTCCTCTCTTCCTTTTTTCCCCGCCACATTCAATCAATGCTCATTATAAAACAAAGAAAAGACAGCTCTTGATTATGGGAATTGGTATTCACTCTCAGGAACATTTCTGTACATCCTTTAAACTCTTTTCAAGTCATTTCTGATCTGTCTTGCTCCTTAGAGAGCGCTGTGTGCTCGTACAGCTCGCTGATAAATCGATGAAGAGCCACAGGCGGTCCTGAACAAAGCTTTGTTCAGACAACAGACTTGTCCTGATGGTGATGTCCAGGAGTTGAGTTTAGCCAAACTGCTCTTAACCAGTGGTGGGGAAACTACCTTAATATGTCATGAAACCCCTCCATTTTCAGTTCTCAACACGCTTTTGAAAATGCTGCTGTGGTGGAGGAGAGAGGTGAAAGCAGACACGATTGCATCCTAAGATTCAGACAATTCACTTTGATTTCGGCTTTGTTAAAAACATCGCAGGTTTGCACAAATGCACACAGCGATTCACTGTGACACACTATATATTCTGCATGGTTTGATATTCCTTGGCTGCTGTTATTTAAAGTATGAATAAATGCATAGCTGTTTGGATTTTTAATCTCCATTAAAATACCCTGGGTCTTAAACTTTTAAGCATTATTTTGCAGTTGCAGAAATAATTTGATTTGTTCAATTAAAGAGCTCACAAAATAAATGAATGCATTTGAGTTCAAGGCTCTGTGTCTACAGAGAATTCAAGCCACGCAGACGCTCATACAAAGGAACGAACACTTTAAAAATATCTATTAATTTATTGTAGCCAATTATTTGGGGGTAGTCATGGGTGTTTTACATTTATTTACACTTGTGAATTGCATAAAGGTTCAATCTCTGCTCAAACAACTTTTGAAGGCTGAAAAGATTAACAAAGTGACTATTAAAAAAACATTTTAGAAGTTTAAAGCAATTTTCTTGGTTGGAGGTGTAGATTATGATGCAAGCCAGTAAATGATCTGCCATTTTAAGTTTAAAACAATTAATTAATATGTATGGCGCCACGGTGGCGTAGTGAGTAGCACGTTAGCCTCACAGCAAGAAGGTCGCTGGTTTGAGCCTCGGCTGGGTCAGTTGGCATTTCTGTGTAGAGTTTGCATGTTCTCCCCATGGTTGCGTGGGTTTCCTCCGGGTGCTCCGGTTTCCCCCACAAGTCCAAAGATATGCGGTATAGGTGAATTAGGATTAGCTAAATTGTCCGTAGTATATGTATGTGAATGAAAATGTATGGCTGTTTCCCAGAGATGGGTTGCGGCTGGAAGGGCATCCGCGGCATAAAACAAATGCTGGATAAGTTGGCAGATCATTCCGCTGTGGCGACTCTGGATTAATAAAGGGACTAAGCCGACAAGAAAATGAATGAATGAATGAATAATATATATATTTTTTACATTGAAACACCCACTCTTCATCCATGAGCACATCTCTCCTTTACAGTTTGTTACTTCTTTGGTACAGAATTCTTTGATATGAATCTGAATGATATAAATACAGAATAGAGAGGGGTTAGTTTGGGATTAACCAATTCATTATTAGAATGAACCAGACATTGCTTAAGGAAGATATTTTATTCTGAATTAACTGATTCATTAGAATTACTCTGAATTTCCTACTCTAACCGAGAAAGAGGAAGGTTACACTCTAAAAAATGGGTTCACTGTTGGACAAAAACAATTCCTTCATGTTATCCCAACACAAATCTGTGTATGTAGAATAAATGCAAATGGATTGAACATAAAACAAATAAGTTGTCCCAAAGAAATCTCAAGAATTGTGGTGTTTTGGCTCATTTTAAACCATTAGATTGAACAAGCAGCTAAAATGTTTTTTTGAGTGTACGGTACCAACTTGAGAATGAACCAAATTTTTCTACTATATTAGAGAAAGAGCATCTTTTGGAATGAACCGATTCATTCGAATGAATCAGATTGTCTGTGTTGCATGCGTGAGAGATGTGTTTCAATATTCTTTGAAATGGAAACTGTTTTGTGTTTGCTTGCACTACACCATGGAAAATGGAGCTAGGTTTAGTTGGCTATTTTTCAACACTGTAATTCAGCAACAGAAGAATGTAAATATAAAGCTCAATAATAAAATAGGAGGACGCCGCAGAGTTTTGCTGGGTTTTTAATCTTTTATCGCACGGCTCTAGTGCCTGGTTTTTCTTTCCTTTCAGTACTGCCATCTATCACCTCTATGGCTTCTCCTGAGGCTTTCTGTGATGAACAGACAATGCAAACCCACTCCTCCACAGAGTGACTCTTTGAAGAGTGTTGGCATTTCTGTAGATACAGCACAGAAAATCAATTTCCCATTGACCCGGCCCTCTTCCATGCTGCTCTGCCGAAACGCATGCTTTGGTCTTGCTGGACGGCTGGGCCGATTGGTTCATGAAGAGGTCTGAGGCATTTACTTGGCCTCTCCGCTGATGTAAAAGATGCAGACATTTCTGTCTTGTTTTGTTTCTTCAGTCATATTGATGCACGCATACACAGACTACAGATTTGATTTCGTTGCTTCTTTCCTTGTTGCTGCTGTGTGAAAGTTATGCAAACAAAGACCAATTTAGAACCAATGGCAAATAAGCTAAAGGACACTAATATACATGGTATTTGGAAGCTCTAATTGGCAATGTGGCACATTTTTGCTTGTTTTGACACAATGACAGTTTAGATTGGTGTAAAAAGACACATCAAAAATTTATTACAGTCCTATAATTGATTTTTGGCAGGTTTGTTAGGTGTTAGGTGCCATGTTGATGTTACTTTGACATTTAAAGGTAGTTAACTGACATTAAATTGATTTTGCATTTGGGTGTCAAGTTTTTTGATTTCATGTTTGATGTCAATTTTACTGTGATTTCACCAAGTAGGACATCTATGTTGGTCCTAGAACACCATTCCAATCAGCCAATCAGATTTAAGGGATAAGTTAACAGTTTATGTTAAGTTTAGGCTTACAGTTAGGATTATGTGCTTCTCATCCATCTATTAATACTCTTTGATTTTTGGTATAATTTACTGTCAGGGTTAGGTTTATTGGTAGGGATTAGGAATGGATTACATTTTGGAACTGGAATAATGTTGCAGGATCAACATAGATGTTAATCCAGGATTGCATCCAACTTGGCAAAAATGTCTAAAACGTTAAAAGCAAGAAACATACTTTTTAAGAATGCAATTCTTTACTTAGCCTACAATTTAAAATCTTCAGAATCTTCTTATTTTTAACGTGGCAACCTAATATCACACTCTAGTTTCCATGAATTAATCTCTAACAGAGATTTCTGCCCATCACTCAGTAATGAATACAGTAATTCATAACATTCATAGCAACAAAATCAGTCCTGCCCTTGCTCTACTCTTTAGACTTCTCTCTATTGCTTAGTAAAAGTTCATCTCAGCAGCTTTGGGAATAGGTTTTGAGACACAAATCTAAGCTAAAAACATTTACTGTTCATTCATTCATTCATTCATTTCTTTTCGGCATAGTCCCTTTATTAATCTGGGGTCGCCATAGCGGAATGAACCGCCAACTTATCCAGCATATGTATTACGCAGCAGATGCCCTTCCAGCTGCAACCCATCTCTGGGAAACATCCATACACACTCATTCACACTCATACACTACGGACAATTTAGCCTACCCAATTCACCTGTATCACATGTCTTTGGACTGTGGGGGAAATCCGGAGCACCCGGAGGAAACCCACGCAACCACGATGAGAACATGCAAACTCCACACAGAAATGCCAACTGACCCAGTCGGGGCTTGAACCAGCGACCTTCTTGCTGTGAGGCAAGTGTTCTACCTGCTACGCCACCGTGGCGCTACATTTACTGTTATTTAGGATAATTCTGATGGTAAGATAAAATGCTTTGTGAATAAGATTCCACGTATTTTAGTCTAGTCTACTAAAAAGTGTAGTGCTGGAGAGTTTTGGTCCAACACTGATGAAATGCAGAATGGGCTTTCAATCCCTTTTCCTTTTCAATCATCTATGATAACACACATATTTTATTCTGATCATTTACATTCTCGAGGCGCCACGGTGGCGCGTGAGTAGCACGTTCGCCTCACAGCAAGAAGGTCGCTGGTTCGATCCCCGGTTGGGCCAGTTGGCATTTCTGTGTGGAGTTTGCATGTTCTCCCCGTGGTTGCGTGGGTTTCCTCCGGGTGCTCCGGTTTCCCCCACAGTCCAAAGACATGCGGTACAGGTGAATTGGGTAAGCTAAATTGTCCATAGTGTATGTGTGCGAATGAGAATGTATGGATGTGTTTCCCAGAGATGGGTTGTGGCTGGAAGGGCATCCGCTGCGTAAAACAAATGCCGGATAAGTTGGCGGTTCATTCCGCTGTGGCGACCCCGGATTAATAAAGGGACTAAGCCGAAAAGAAAATGAATGAATGATGGTTTACATTCTCAAGATGCAATACCCAGGGAAGCACAGAGGCTCAGGCTCACCTCACAGCAAGAAAGTCACTTGTTTGATTCCCAGCTGGGTCAGTAGGCATTTCTGTGTGGAGTTTGCATGTTCTCCCTGTGTTGGTGTGGGTTTCCTCCATGTGCTCTGGTTTCCCCCACATTAAAAGACATGCGCTATATTGAATAAACTAAAATGGCCATAGTTTATGAGCGTGAGAGTGTATGGGTTGTGGCTAGAATGGCATGCGCTGTGTACAACATATGCTGGAATAGTTGGTGGCTCATTCCGCTGTGGCGACTCCTGATAAATAAGGGACTAAGCTGAAGGTAAATTAATGAATGAAATGCAACACTCTTAACAACTCCTGTAACCAGGCCGCCACGGTGGCGTAGTGAGTAGCATGTTTGCCTCACAGCAAGAAGGTCGCTGG
Organism: Danio albolineatus; assembly: GCA_903798035.1. NCBI lineage: Eukaryota > Metazoa > Chordata > Actinopteri > Cypriniformes > Danionidae > Danio > Danio albolineatus. The sequence continues at coordinate 4,497,921 of CAIGQQ010038251.1, forward strand.
TTCGTGCCCCAACTGGGTCAGTTGGCATTTCTGTGTAGAGTTTGCATGTTCTCTCCGTGGTTGCGTGGATTTTCCTCCAGGTGCTCCAGTTTCCCTCACAAGTCCAAAGACATGTAGTACAGGTGAATTGGGTAAGGCTAAATTGTCTGTAGTGAATGAGTGTGTATGGATGCTTCCCAGAGATGGGTTGCAGCTGGAAAGGCATCCGCTGTGTAAAACAAATGCTGGATAAGTTGGTGGTTCATTCCGCTGTGGCGACCCCAGATTAATAAAGGGACTAAGCCGAAAAGAAAATGAATGAATGAACTTCTGTAGCCATCGAAGGGTTTCGGTCACTTTTAAACAGCTCACGATCTTGCAAAGTTGGTGAAAGCTTGAAAGTTAGGCTGCCAGTTAAATAGAGTTTGTGAGATAATTAGGGGAATTACCCCCTGGTGACAGATTAACTAACCAACAACTGAGAGAAATCGGAAAGTGTTTTGATTGGGGCACTTTTTTCCCTCATTTAAGCTTTTTAAACTATGCAATGACATACGCTCAAATAAATACGCCTAAAACTGCTCTATTATTCCTGTTAGATTAACTTAAAACAGGACAAAAGCAGTGAAATGTTGAAAATGAATGTTTTTCTCTTAGTTTAATCTCCACTGTGTCTATATATCCTATTTATGGTGCTTTGTTGGTACATGTGAAAAAGACAAGTTGGTAAACACTGCATTAGCACATTATTAACATAATGCAAATGTGGTGAATTGCTGCAGCATTGGACTGTGGGTGTGTTAACTCTGAACTATAGCAGTACTTAACAGTGCTGGTGCTTCACACCGTTTTAACACATTGTGCGATCGGAGCTCGACCACTGCGAACACACACCCACACACACACACATTAACTGAGGAAGAGCTGAAAGAAAAAGACCCATAATTGTTTTGTCCACTGAGCACCATAATTGATGTGCAGAATATGAGTGTTATCAGGCAAAACAGCTTGACCTTTGTAAGTTACATCACTTCAGATTTAATGTGCAATATGATGAGTCAAGCTGCGTCTCCGCACGCGGCAATCTGCTTCCAGGACAACCCGCTAATTCGCCATCCCTGCACATAATTAGATTGCCATATTTCACTAATGGATTTTCCCCTCCATAATTACTGATTGTGGTTTATTCAAATGCCCTGAGTGACAAATCAAATGACCATACTGCTGCCATCAGGGAGAGAGATGAATTCTGGTCTCGTTCGAACACTGACGTGTACGAGTCTATTTAAAATTCTGCTGTTGTTTTGACGCATGATGGAGTGAATGATTCGATGTCGGACGCACTTCTGAAATTACTCCGACTAATTGTCTCCGCACTGTCAGTGTTACAGGTATCATGTTAAGCAGTTTAGCAAACACAAAAAGCTATTTTTAATTTCATAATGAGTTATTTGACATTTTATGCTTTTTCTGACTAACAAAATTATAACGAAATGAAAGATGTAATAGGCTTTTATGCATATGAATAGAATTACTTTTTCCACAAAAACAATTGTCTTTATTTTGTCAGCTGGAAATGAATTGGAGCACAGTGGTCTGCTATTGGTCAATGTGAGCGACAAGTTGGTGCACATTCCTCACACCAGTGAACAGCATCAGAGATCAGAAGAGATGTTGTTGAAGGGGTAGGGGAAGTTATTTTGATAAATCATTTGAATTTGACTGAAATATTCCATAACTAATAAGAGTTGTGTCAGTGTGATAGCCCAGAGGTTTATGTGCTGACATATAGAGCAGGGGTTGCCACATTTTTTAGCTTGTGACCCCCAAAATAACAATTCCAGTGACTCTCGACCCCCACTACCCTTGGAGTTGGTTATGTAGACAAATTACCATGTTTGTAAACATTCAGGATGCACGTGCAGTAAGGAAAAAAATGGGAGCTCTAGCATTTACAGCAAGGGAATGATGTCCAATGCAGTACAGAGTTTATTGTTGTCTTAGAAATAAGTTATATTAATTATATTATACATAATTATAATTGATTATATATTTACATAATGCTTTCAGCGTATTATAACAGCTTGTCACCCAGTGATAAGCACAGTTATTCGGCAAAATTAACATTAAAGTGAGCGGCGTTTGTCTGACAGGTCCATTTGCGATAGCACCCTCCCAATGCATATTGGGTAAGACGAAATGGCCAAGCATCTCATTGAACCTCCAAGTGATTTTACAAGAGAGAAGTTAAAGGCATATGAATCTTTGGATGCCTACAGTTTTGTTCTGTGTGATCATGTGCAAGAAATAATGCTCCATGATTACCAGATTCAACACTATAGTGCTAAAAAACGAGGTTCTGCCTCACCAAAGACAAGAAAGAAGACGGAGCTATACAAGGGCTGGGTAATCATCAACAGGCAAAACAACTGCATTCTCACTGCATACTGCACCTGTACAGCAGGGGATGTGGACGTACATGTTTACATTTCATTCTTAGCATTCAGTGTCCGCAGTTTAATTAACCATATTTAACTGCTTTTGCTGAAATCATTGCTGCAATCAAAAAAGAGTAATGTGTATGATTCAGCATAGCGTGAACTTACCTTATATTATATGAGAACTGCAGAGTCGAGCATTTTTAATTAGGTCGTCACTCTATTCAACTCCCTTTTAGCCAAAGACGTCTGCGGTTGGCATTAAAAGTAGTGTGGTGTACGGTAAAAGTTAAGTTTTTCTATTTTTGGACTATTTTCTATTTTATAATTTGGCATCCTACCGCACAACACCATGTTTGCTATTGTTGGTAATTCGTCTATAGGTACAAACATTGCACACAAGGATAGATTGCACACACCAATAGAAACTATATAAACAAACTTATTGACAACCCAAAACAGTGCAATAGTCATTGTTTGTTTAATTTAATGTTAACCTCACGTAATAAAAATGGTGAACAATGTTTACAGCATGACTATTCGTTGTTAAATTTTAAAGACTGCCACTTGGACCCTCTATGTTCAGCTATGGCCTTTTTTTTAAAAAAAAGGTATCAAAGTGTAACATTGATGCCATAAAATCAATCTGCTGCAACTAACACTATTGCAGTGTCATTAATCTAGCGTAATAACCCCAGGGGTCACAATCCAATGAAAAAAGAATTGAAAGGCTGATTGTTTTTTTATGTAACTATTAAATATTATTTATCTTCTGTAGGTTATAGATTAAATATAGTAATTCTAATAGTTTAATAACATACATTATATTTTTAGAAAACATCAAGCACCCCCATCCCTCCCAGGGGTCATGTAGAAGTCTTTTAAAAAATAAATAAATAAATAAATAAATAAATAAATAAAAGCAGAATGGTTGATTTCATGGTGAGTTTACCCCTAGTAATGTCTTTTTATGCTGAATATTTGCCAAAGTTTTTTATTTTATTTTGCTTCAATTTCTAGTTTGTTTCTATGTATATTCATTAGTTCGTTGATTATGTTCACCTCTATGTGGTTTAGGCCCAATCCCAATTCTACTTTTTAGCTTCTTTCCTAACTCCTACCCCTCGTTTTGCGCGTTCATGTGGTGTCCCAATTCTCTTTAGCTTAAAGGTGTAGGGCTAAGGGGAAGGGCTACCCTTGAAACTTTTCCAGAATACACCAGCTACAATGACAACATGGCTGCACATGCGACACGTCATAATTTTGCCAAGTACAATGCAATCCTGTATTAACTTCAATGTTCGTCCTGAAACATCATTTTTGTTCAATGCATTTCCTACCCCTAAACCCAACCATACCTGTAAATTATTCCCAAGATCAGAGAGGAATAACAGGTGGATAATGCTCACGTAGAAGCCTAAACTTAACATAAACTGTAAACCTATCTCTTCATTCTGATTGGCTGATTGGAATGTTGTTTCAGGATAAACATAGATGTTCATCCAGGAACATGTATGGAAAAATCAGGTTGGCGGCGGCACACACGTGTCAGGACATGCACAAATTAGTATTGTTTGGCATGATTATGATTTTTTACAACAATCAAGCATATGTTTTATTACGTTCATAATGGCGTTCATGTTTTACGATCATGCTTTTTAAAAATAAAATGATAAATAAAAAATCTAAATTTCACTATCTATAATCCATTATATAATTCCTGTATAGTAATCCCACAACATACTTTCACATCTGTCACTCAATGACACTCGAATACACTGTCAGAAAAGTCTAGTGGCTGGGAATTACCTTTTTACAGTGTCTGGTAGAACGTTGATGTTGATTTCTTTTGCATATAGATGAATATGTCCACGATGTAAATGCACAATATAGTTATGAGCTTTTTGCCACATTATATCGTTATGATAAAATTATATTGTTGCCTTTTGTGATTTCCTGAAGATAAATACCAAAATATAATGCAACTGAAAAAGATTACAGCAGTGGCCATCGTTGATCTCATATGAAGTAAGAGCTTGCAACGACATATGAAGACGTGAGCTGGTGTTGTAGTGGTGTCCTATTTTTGAGGGGTAAATTTGAAGCCTTTCCCTTTCAGGGGCCAATGGGAAGGAGTAAGGGAACAAAAATGGAATTGGGATTGGGCCTTAGTTACTCACCAAGTGCTTCTCAATCGGAAGCTTGGATTCGAGTAAGGCTGGAATTCTAGGCTGCAACATCATCAAGCATCATTGAAGGACATCTAACTTGTAGAGATCTTTAGTAGGGAGTGTTTGTTTCAGCCTATTTTGAAAGGTACCTCAGGCGTATCCTTCACCCACAATCCTCTCAAAATAACCACAAGGACTGAAAATGAATCAGCTTCAGCTTGTTGAATTTCATTTAGTAATGGAAGACAAAACAAATTTAGAAGATGAAGGCATGTTTTCTTTCTTTATGTTGGAAACTAAATCCTGTAAGAACCAGCATCATACCGAAAAGAAGTAAACATTCCCAATGGCTTACATTACAAACTGATTACAGTTTATCTGTATTTCAACATGAGTCATTTTCAGATTTGCAGACTAAATAGAACTACAGGTAATTAATTGTAACTGAAAAGAAAACACAAGGTTTAAGTTATTTTACATTTGACGCTTTTCTGATTGTATTCCTCCTCAACAAAGATAAAGCTAAACAACAGGAGACATCATACTCACCTAATGGACTCTAAACTGTCACTGATAAGAAGAAACCCACACCTGATGTGATTCTGAGATGCATAAATCTGAATAAAATATCCGGTTCTAACTTTGGCCCCTCGGGTCTGGCGGGTGAAGTGAGTTACAGTCGCCACAAGCCCATCACCCGCCCTCTCCGTATAATTGCCCGAGTATTTTTTCTCTCTCCGCGATTGAATTCATCAGGCCTGCTTTGTGTGTGGCATGCTGCTTTGAGAGGCAGGGGTGTGAAGCTGCTTATTTATATTTATGAATTCGCACAGTTTGCCCTAGTGTGAAATAATGGGTCATTCCAACACAACATGGAGTGCGGAGGCTGAATTTCAAATGGATTTCCAGTTTCGCACCACTGAGCTCTATGAATGCTGAGCACACGGAGGAGGAGGGCAGGGGAGAGATAGAGCGACAGAGAATGGGAAAGAGGAGATATATACTGTAGGGCCATATGAGTTTAAAAGGCTGAGTGGGAGACCACACAGAACCGTCATTGTTCCGGTCACTGGCTTCATTATTAAGAGCCATGGTACAAATGTAGAGGGCCTCTGTGGCACGCCGACTACGAAGTGTACAACACGATTGACCGTCATCGTTTACATCCCTGTGCAGAAAACAAATTCTGGTGGTACAGTCTGCAGCAAAAGCAATGGTTTATGCAGTGATGCAGAATGCCGTCTAAAAACTAGGGCCGAAGAGAATGGGATCCTCGATTTCAAGGGATTAGAATCAAGAATCGATTCCAACCTCCCTGTGAAGCGAATCAACTGCTCTTTAATAGCCTTTAATAGTTCAGTAGAGCTAATCATTAATTAGTCTCTCGGGTGCTCTATAATAGTGATGGGAAATCCGATTCATTTCCTTGAACTGGTTCTTTCAAAGGCTTCATTTCAAATAATCAGTTCAAGTAAACGATTTCAGTAAAACTGCTTTAAGGCTCCAAGGTTAGTTAATAAAACACTGCTCTTTTTTCCTTTAGCTTTTTTATGTACATCAAAGAGCAACTACTTAAGGCAAAACAGGTTATCATTTCATGAATTGAAACTAATTGCTAATCTTCAGTAAATGCCATTAAACATGCTTTTGATTGATCGATCTTTTGTTTTGTTTTACAATAAATCACTGACAGTGTTCTGACAGATCTGATCAGATTCTGAGTTTTTAACCCCTCACAGTCTGTAATTTGTTTTGTTTTTTTAGATACTACCTGTAAAAACAATCAAACAAACAAACAAACAAAAAGCAACTCTGTTTGCCAAAATTTTCTGTTAAAAATACAGTATAAATCGTTAAACAAATTTCTATGTTTCATAGTTAAGCATTCTACCATGAGTATTATTCTACTAAACTATTCCATTAGTTTATAGTGTTAACACTATTGTTTTGAAGTACTAACATCTACACACTGTACCTTTTCTGCAAAACAAAAACACAAGCAATAGCACGTAGGGATGACAATAAATCAATGCTCATCCAAAACAGCTTATCCACACAGCAAAAATTCCAGTGTTAAATACACAGTGTGATTGTTTTTTGGTGTTGTTCAGTGTTAAAACCGGAGTACATTTTAATCCACGAGTGTGAAAGAGCGTATATTTAAGAGGGTTTTTTCCAGTGTTTTAACTCAATATGCAGTGTGTTTGCCACTAGTGATGGGAAGTTCAGTTTTTTTACTCGAACCGGTTCTTTCAGACAGTGATCAAACCAGTATGTTTTACTTAAACTTGAAGCATGTCTTGTTGCGTTTTAAAATGCAAAGAGTTGAATGTATTGAAATTATTTCTGAAAAGATTAATGAACATTTACTAAAATTAAAACTATTTTCAACATATTTGATCACTGTTGTCTGTCACACACAGCAATTGATATTTATTGAAAAAAGGTAATATATTAACACTTTCAAGGGTAACACACACACCAGTTAGATGTAAGAATAGACTCTTACAGTATTAAAATGAACTCTGTGAGTAATGTACAAAGGGAGTCATATGTGCACCCAAGAAGTGTTAAGTTAAACTCAATACACTGATTTTTTTATTTATTTATTTTTTTGCTGTGCACAAATAGAGAAACTGATTAATATACAGAAGGCCTTCTGTGTCATTCACACAACTACTAAACACCATCATGGTAACACACATGAAACTAAAGTAATGCAATTAACATTAATAAACATAAAACTCTAATACACATAACTGATGAGAAAAAAAAACATAGTAATGTTAACCAAAAATAAGTGAATGTAGGGAATTCTGGCAGTCAATTTACAGTTATTCACCACATATTGTATATTGAGGAAACTTACTGTTAAACAGGTTACAGATTTTTACAGACGTACCTATGAATAGTGACTGAATATAGTACAGAATCTGACAATCTCAATGTAAAGGTTGTAATATGAAGGCAAACATGATCCTCAAAAGTGGCGGTTTTGTTTTCTCCAGTGGTTAAGCAACACACTCTGGTATCTACTAATAATAAGGCCAAGTCCAAAATTTCATACTGTATTATCATGTTCTGTAATATCATATCTGTATTGTACTATAGTGAATTTGATAAAAAACATTCTTCATGACCATTAAAAAATAAATATGTACTATGTCGTGTAGGAATACATGTAGAATGAAACTGGGATGTTCTATATCCATCACGTTATCTATCATGTGACCGATTGCAAGAATAATGATCAGAAAGAAAGTTTCTATTAGAAAGTTATATAATAAATTGTTTTTACATAATTAATTAATTTACATAATTAATTAATGTCTTGTATGCAAGCAAGCAAACAAAAAAAAAATCATCCTTGTCCTCAAACAAATTGCTTGCATGGACGTACAATATACAGACAGCTGAAAGACTCAACCCTCCACCAGCTAGACAAACATTTAGCACCATAACTAACCAGCACTATATCATCATGACCCAGCCTGGACCAGATAATTATGGCCTTTAATGCAGAGCATCACATCAATCTTTAGAAAAGAAAAACTTATTTGTTTTCAATCGAAAACAACAGCAAGGAATCAGTTTTGCAATCAGTTCCAAAATCAAGCATCGGAATCTTTTCGGATATTCTGGAATCGAACAACCCTATTGACCAAAATGGAGTAGAATGGACACAAATCTTTAGGAAAAAAAATATATATATATATTCCACATTCGAGAATCAGAATCAATTAAAGTCAATTTTGGATATTTGGCAACCCTTTTTTTGAATTAAAAAAAGCAATGAATCAGTTCCAGAATCAAGCTTCGGAATCAGAGTTATTTTCAGAGATTTGGGAATCTAACAACCCTATTGACCAAAATTGACTAGAATGGTGTAACACCCTGCAGGAAAAAATCCAATCTTTATAAAAAAGAACTTAATTTTTTTTTTTAATAAAAAATAACAGCAAAGAGTCCGTTTTGGGATCAGTTCCAGAATCAAGCATCAGAGTCAATTTTAGAAATTTGGGAATCTAACAACCATATTGACCAAAGTGGACTGGAGAAGTCTGGAAACTTTTTGGTGAGAGGTGCAGCGCTCATATCCCAGTCTGTGCCAGTGGTGCATGCCGAGGAGAGAGAGCTTCTCTTGCACGCCTTGCTGAAGTTCCTGTGGGCTGTGACAGACTGTGACAGTGGGAGGTTTTTCTCTGATTAAAAACACTGAAGCTTGAGCACTCACAGCTGGGCTCTTCAGACGGCACACCTGGGTACCCTGGCAGCAGCACATAAAAACAATGTGCCAAGAGAAAAATAACTGTCAGAAAGAAATATCAGTGAAAAGGTCATTACTGAGATTACTTCCCAAACAGCTGAGATGCTTACGTCGAATGCAGATTCAAAAATAGTAACTGTGTGTTCGATAAATTAACAGAAATCGTTGTTTGTGAACATGCTTTTGCAAACACTGTTTAGCACACTCTGTAAGAGTCAAATAGTTTGACTTTCCTCTAAATAGAACTTAGTCAGGGTGGATACTAAGGCCAAAAGTATAATCTGTTAAATTAAAATGTGAAAATATAATGAATCTGTACACTGTGAAAACAATCTGTTAAAAACAGTTGCCATATTTTGTGATTCACAAGTGTTTTCCATTAATTTATGGTTGTGAATTGCAGTATAGGATGTTGATCTCTGCTCTGACTTTTGATGTTGAAAATATAATTTATAATAAATACTATATTAGAAATATATATGTCTGTAAAACGACAGAAAATGTACTGGCAGTTTATTACAAGATTTTGTGTTGTTATATATAACACAAACCCAGACAATATATCAATTTAAACTATTCAAATGCTAACAAATGTCACTTTTCAAACTTTTCAAGGTTAAAGTTCTTGGTAGAAAGGTCAAGGCCCCATAATTCAATTCAAAAGCATAAATAAATAGGGGAAAATAAAAACATGAATCTCACAATTTGGAAAACTGCTGATTTATGTATATTCTTTGTGTAATATGATGCATATATTTATTAAATAATTTCTCTCTAGAAGTTATTCTCTTCTGAAGTTATACTCTTCTGCTTTCTTGTTAACAAACAACATTTATTAATATTACATGATTTTTGTTTTTTAAACTTTTTTCAAAAAAGCAGCATGTCTGGTATACAGTTCTATTAGGAAATAATCATTTCAGTCTCACAGAACAACAAAAAACAAAACATAAATATGAGTAACTATTGGATTAAACAAAAGTGGCATCGAATTTTCAATCCCAAACCAGTTAAACATAAAATTAAAGAAAACAACGATCATACACAATGCAACAAAATATAAATATTTTTTTTTGTGTGTGTGTTGTGTGTCACTTTGATCAAACTTTTAACAAACCAGGTGGTATAATTTTGAGCATGGTGCAGTTTCCGATAAAGATAAAACATGTCAAACTAAAACTACAGGATACTGTAGCAAAGTATGTTTTCACAATACATGAATAAATATAGCATTTTAAATAAACTGACAAGATTTACAATGAAATTGTAGTTATACACATAATTAAGTAAAACTATCAACAAATAAAAGATTTAAGGGGCTTTTGCACCAGATGAACATTTTGCTAAGATGTTTGAACAAGAGCAGAAAGTTTTAGGGATTGATTTTTAAGTAACTAAATTACCTCCTATTTTAGGGCAGTGTTCAACCCTACACAAAGGGAACTAGTCATGTCAGTGCACTAGCCACATGCACATCCGCACATTATTTTAGTTTTACACAAAATAAAGAAACAAAAAGCTGATATTTGCGGCAGCTATTTAACTACATTAACTTTTGTTTGTGTCCTTTTCTCAGCTTTGATAATTTGATTAAAAGTAAAACATATTTACAATAACAGAAAATGTATTGGCAGCTCATAAAACCTGGTTTTCACCATAATTTGCATGATCATGACAAATCTTTTCAGACTAAAAAAAAAGAAAATAAATGTCATAACTGTAGAGTAAAATTTTCAACACACTGTAAACGTTGTTAGAACAGAGATGAAGAGCCATAATGCAATTTGAAAGTGTAAATAAACCCCCATAAATCATGAGCTATGCAGACCGTTTCTGTTGAAATCAGGAAAAGTTGGGTTTTCGGGAGGCCCAGCCTGGGGGTTTTGTTCCAAGAGGTCCTGCACAGTAAAAAAAAAAAAAAAAATCTGGTCATTTACTTTTTACTGTACATTCTACTCTATTTTGGGACATCTTGAACTCTGCTCTGTCAGCATTTTTATTTTGTATTCAACATTGCGTTTTTCAGTTTAACAATTGTTTTAGTACAAGTTAAATACAATGATACATATAGTTGTAAATCTGTAAAAATAAAAGAAACATCAGAAGCTCACCATCACATACCACTAATTTGTAGGTTTATAATTGTGTAAATTTGTGGAAAACAAACTGTGTAATTTTAACACAGTTAATATACAGTATAAATTCATTCATTCATTCATTTTCTTTTCGGCTTAGTCCCTTTATTAATCCGGGGTCGCCACAGCGGAATCAACCGCCAACTTATCCGGCATTTGTTTTACGCAGCGGATGCCCTTCCAGCCACAACCCATCTCTGGGAAACACATCCACACATTGTCATTCACACACATACACTACGGACAATTTAGCTTACCCAATTCACCTGTACCGCATGTCTTTGGACTGTGGGGGAAACCGGAGCACCCGGAGGAAACCCACGCAACCACGGGGAGAACATGCAAACTCCACACAGAAATGCCAACTGGCCCAGCCGGGGATCGAACCAGCGACCTTCTTGCTGTGAGGCGAACGTGCTAACCACTCGGCCACCGTGGCGCCCCCAGAATAAATTATAATCACTAATGTCATTTGAAAGCATAAATAAGTAGGAAACTGTGAATTAACAGATGTTTTACAGCTCTTTTGATAACCATTTTGTTTCTCCACTGACTATTTGTTGTTTTGAAAGCAAAATGGTTCAAAATTGCCCTGAAACCAAAACAAACCCCTTGTGTCGAGAAGACATATTTCATTAATGTATTTTCAGTTTAAAACAGTGCTACATAACCCCATTTGCGCATGTTCCCTCAACGGGTCATCTGTTTTCTTTAACAAGCTGACAAATTCTGAGGTACACAGACAAATAATGCGATTCCAACTTCTCCAGTTTAAGTCTCAATGGAGCTGAGTCAAAGAGTCATTGAGCAGCAACAACTCGGAAACTGCAGACGGTCAACATATCAAATCTAAAGAGGGCCACAAGAGTCTTGCCATACAGTTTTACTGTCCACATCTGTTCATAAAAAGCCCTGTCGTTTTTCAAGAACTTTTATACAGTTGGTTGTTGCAGGTTCAGCAAGAAAACTCTCAAGCAAGAGATATCACGATATCTGATAGTCAATCTGTTCCTCTTATTTTTGCTTGAAACATTTATTGGCTAGCACGAGGTATAATCAGTCTGTTCCATGAATCACTTATTTTGTAATTAAAGAATCACTTTTTGTAATTAAACTCAAAGAGTTATTGAGCAAAAACAGCTTGCAGATTGTCAATGTATCGAATCTAAAGAGGGCCACAAGAGTCTTAGAAAATAGTTTACTGTTTGCATCTGTTCATAAAAGCACTGTCGTTTTTCGAGAATTTTATAAAATTTTCATACAATCTCATACTCAATTTTACAATCTTCTGTCCCTCCTATTTTGGCTCAACACATCCTTTGCTTGCACAATGCAGACAAGTCAGTTCATTCCATGAATCACTTCTTTTGGGAAAAAAAACACTTTTTTTGTAATTAAACTCAGAGCAGAAACTTGAAAACTGCAAAAGGTCAGCATCTCAAATCTAAAGAGGGTCACAAGAGTTCATGAGCTGCACTGTCCTTTAAAAAAATTCAAAGAATTAGTTGCTTGTTGGCTCATTAAGAAAAACTCTCAACCTAACGATAGTGTCTCAAACTGTCTGATAGTCAAAACATTTCTTAGGTCGCACAAGGTAGAAAATCCAGCCTGTTTCATGTTAGTCTCTTTTGTAATTACACTCAAAGAGTCATTGAGCAGAAACAACATTGAAACGGTCGATGTATCAAATGTAAATCTAACAAAAGGTTTTACTGTTTGCACTTGTTCATAAAAAGCACTGACGTTTTTCAGGTATATTTATACAATTGGTTGTTGCAGGTTTAGCGAGGAAAAGTCTCAAGAAAAAGATATCACACTATCTCATACTCAGTCTTACAATCTACTCTTCCTCCGATTTTAGTTTTATTTCTTGGCTTGTACAGCGCAGACATGTCAGCCTGTACCATGAATCACTTTTTTGTAATTTAAAAAATCACTTTTTTTGTAGTTAAACTTAAAGAGATGTTGAGCAGAAACCTGAAAAAACGCAAACACTCAACATCTCAAATCTAAAGAGGGCCACAGGAGTTCATAATCAGCACTGTCCTTTTTCAAGAATATTCAAACAATAACTTGAAGACTCACTGAGAAAACTATCAACCTAACGATTAATCTAAATAATGTAATGTGTATTTATATAGCACATTTATTGTGTATGGCCATACACCCAAGCGCTCCACAATCATCAGTGGGGTCTCTCCACACCACCTCCAGTGTGCAACATCCACTTGGACAAAAAGACAATATATGGTTAAGGTGTTTACATGAGTTTCTATTTGAAAGTTCTAATCGGTTTTGTAGTTCTAATCGAATTCACGTCCAACGCGCAATTTACTGTGGGCAATATCAGCGGTTAGAGTATGGACGCTTCTATACTTAAAATTTTGATCGGAAATAGTAAACCATCCGGGAATTTTTGGACATATTAATTATTATTTTGGACATATTAATTCTATTGTCATATACAGTACTATTTAGGGCGGATAGTATTTTTAGAATTGGGACGCAGCAAGAGTCATTGAGCAGAAGCATCTTTTTAAAAGGTCAATGACTACGTTTACATGGACATCAATAGTCAAATTATTTGTCTTAATCTGATTAAAACAATAATTTGATTAAGGTGTTTACATGAGTTACTTTTTGAACGTTCCTTCCATGAACATTTACATGTTATAGAAAATAATTCTATTAACGTCATTGCTATTCATGTTTCTTCTGGAGTTTCATGTAATTTCAGTTTAACTGCAGTTTCACCGTTTCACTTTATTCAGGAACTTTTCATTCATACCCCTGACTGAGCCACTGAATGCACAGAATGGTGGAAGAGTGATGTTTAATAGAATTTGATACCGCATGCCGAATGGAAAGAAAAAAAAACCTCTGTATTTCATGATGTAGGTGTCTGTGGTCCTTCACTGACTCGATAGATGCAGAGAGTAGTGTCAAATAGCCATGTGTGTATGGAATATCTTGTCGCAAAACGCGATGAAAAGTCCTACATGATGATAATAGTTTGATTAAAGTGTTTATATGTCTGTACTTCACTTCAATAATGCGACTAAAATCGGCATACTCCACATGTCTTGATTCGATTTCTGTTTAGTTCGATTATGACCTTAATCAGATTAAATTAATCAATAATCGCTGTTTACATGGTAGACTCTTAATCAGAGTATTGTCTTAACTGTATTAAAATCAGATTATTGGTGTCGTAAACCAACTCAATGTATTCATTCATTCATTCATTCATTCATTTTCTTGTCAGCTTAGTTCCTTTATTAATCCGGGGTTGCCACAGTGGAATGATCCGCCAACTTATCCAGCATTTGTTTTACGCAGCGGATGCCCTTCCAGCCGCAACCCATCTCTGGGAAACATCCATACATTCTCATTCACGCACATACACTAGGGACAATTTAGCTTACCCAATTCACCTGTACCGCATATATTTGGACTTGTGGGGTAAACCGGAGCACCCGGAGGAAACCCACGCAACCACGGGGAGAACATGCAAACTCCACACAGAAATGCCAACTGACCCAGCCGAGGCTCGAACCAGCGACTTTCTTGCTGTGAGGCGAACATGCTACTCACTACGCCACCGTGGTGCCCTCCAACTCAATGTATCAAACCTAAATCTACCTAAATAATTTTACTGTATGCATCTGTTCATAATCAGCACACATTTTTCAAGAATTTTCACATTCTTACAGTACAATTTACTGTTGCAGGCTCATTTTAGTACGCTCTCAACCTAGAACTTTATCAGAGTCTCACACTATCAACTCGTACTCAATATTCCGTTCCTCCCATTTTTGCTTAGCATATTTCTTGGCTTGCACAAGGTGGAAGAGTCAGTCTATTTCATGAATCAGTTCTTTTATAATCAAACAATCACTTATTCTGTAAATAAAGTCAACGAGCCATTGAACAGAAACAATCTAGAAACGGCAGATGGTCAACATACTAAATTCAAAGAGGGCCACAAGTGTCTTACCAAAGAGTTTTACTCTCCACATCTGTACATAAGCAGCATTTTTCAAGTATTTTCATGTACGTACTGTATAGTGCAACGGGTTCTTGCAAGCTAATTCTAGGAACTTACATCCTTGAAATGTCAACGTCTTTTCTGTTTCTTCCATTATGGCCTAAAACATTTCTAGGGTTACACAAGGAAGAAGAGTCAGTCTGTTCCACGAATCACTTCATGTATAATTAAAAGAATCTCTTTTTTTGTAATTAACGTCAACAAGAGGGCCAAGAGAGGCTTTCCAAATGGTTTTACTGACCACATCTGTTCATGAGCAGCACTGTCGCTTTTCTCAAGGAGTTTCACAATTCTTCCAGTACAATCTGTTGTTGCAGGCTCATTTTAAGATATATCAATGCCAATTACCACATTTCTTGGTCTACACAAGCTAGAAGAGTCTGTCTGTTTCACGAATCACTAATTTTGTAATTATCTATACGTTACCAGTGATGTGCAGAGTTTTGTTAGCAGGAGCGGCTGTCCATGCAGTAAAGCCCGCTGTGATCGTATGAGGATCCGCTGTGCACTGTGGCATGGTGAGTGCAGGTGTTAGTCTGCTGGATGTTCGGTGGGCTCACTATCATCTGCTGGTCCACTCCCTCTCACAGCTGTGTTGGAGGAGATTGGATTAGCTCCATACGAGGCCTTAGGGGGTACGAGCGAGCGGGTGATTGCTTGACTGCAGAGAGAAACACAATGATAGTAAATATGGCAGACTCCATTAAGAGCCCTGCATGGGCTGTGAAATGGCTGAAGAAAAAACATAACCTCTAAATAGGAAATACTCGACACTTAATTGCACGCTGGAATAGTACAGCCACACCAGCTCATGAAAATAATAGCTTATGAAATATCTTTCTCAAAGAGAAACAATTGAACTAAATCATGGTGTCTAATGTGTTGATTTATTGATGCTGTGGGTCTCCACAGCAAATTAAGTTACTATTTTATTCAACATTTTATGCTAATTGCGGGCTGTCAGCTTCACACGCTGAGTCATTTTTACAGAAGTAAGTCTGAATGAGGCAAAATCTGACAGAAATATAAGGTATTTTGAATGATTGATGTTTTGCAATTATAATATAATAATTAATATTGTGGTTGAGAGATTAAATAAGCAAACAAAACATAACAACATATTTCTTTAGAGCATCATAGTTTTATTTGTTTAATTTATTTATTGCAAAAGTGATTGCCACATTCGGTTTGTAACATTTTAAGGCTGATAGATCTCAGACAAGGCTAAATCCATAAATGTAATTAAAAAAAAATAATAATTTAAAAAAAATGTCACGAATGCAAATAAAAAAAAGACAGATCAAAAACTATATATAATATAAGTAAATATTACCTTCTTATTTTTGAATTTTTCCTCATCTGACATCGCTTACCCTACTTATGAACACATTATTTATTTTACCTGACCTGACAGATGTGCTATTAAAACTACTTGCTCGGTTTTATATAAATAATTACGTTGCGTCATTTCCCTTCTCATCGCAAGGTCGAAAATACCGCGTTTCGGCGCGTCGTGTTGAGGAACTTGAAGTACAGGAAATATCTTTGCACAGATAAGGTAAGTACCTAATCCTTTATTATGCTGAAAAAGTTTGTTTGACTATAATGTGGATACAGCGTGTATTTTGTAGTGTATTGGTAGGGAAACGTGTACAGTATAATCACAGGGAGCCCTCACGGAAATTGTGATTTTAATACAAAGTCATTTTGTACTTAAGCCATCGTTACAACAAATCAGCCATGGTTTTTGCTACACTAACTGTGTTATTTTTATTAAAACTGTGATTGTACCAATAGTAATAAATTAGCACTTTTAAAAAAG
The DNA here is from genome assembly GCA_903798035.1 of Danio albolineatus. NCBI lineage: Eukaryota > Metazoa > Chordata > Actinopteri > Cypriniformes > Danionidae > Danio > Danio albolineatus. Next base: position 4,514,781 of record CAIGQQ010038251.1, read on the forward strand.
AGAGAGAAGGAACATTATTTCTTAATTTTTACTGTAATAAAACCTTACTATAAGGGTTTTAACCAGTTAAAATACCCATTTTAATTTACAGTATACATTCAAATATCAATTTGGTTTACATTTTTAAATTGAAACATGTTTTTGCTTTTAAGCATATCTTAAGTTAATTACATACTTATGTGTTGTTCACTATTCTCTTTAATGCTATTTAATACACTTCTTCAGTGCATACCTGTACATTGTATGCACATATCTTAAAAATGGATTTCAGAACTATTTGTGTTGCTTAGTCTTTGACTGTATCTAAGTCTTATTGAAGTCATTATGAAGGTGTTTTTGCCTTTCAGACCTTGCAACCTTGAAATTTTCATTTTTAGTTCCCTATGTGCGATGCAGAATAGGCTGCCCTTGCCTCTGGTTGTGAATCAGATGTAGTGTTATTCAACCCAACATACCGTCTCAATTTTCTTTTTATCTTTTTGTATTCTGGCCATGTCTCAGCTCCCTTGACCTACTATTGTGAGTCTTTTCAGACACTAATTGAAAATCATTGCATTGTCTTGAACAAAACGAACATGTGACATTTGAGGTTTTATTACTGCAAGCACTGATGAGAATAAGCATAGGGACATTGTGCAGAGAAATGGGCACAAAGAAATGGTGCAAGAAACACTGAAAGCTGCAGGGCAATATTTTACTGTTCATTTTATTTTGAAATATTCACATGAATCCATAGTAGCCCTGTGCAATATATACAACAATAAGTAATTAATTTAACATTAATATAGCTAAAATTTTCTGTCTAGTTTAGAACTGTCATTAATAAGTAATTTGATACTAAAACCACCATTAGGTGGCAGGCAACTCCCTGTGTGAGTAATTTATTGAATCATTCATTCATTTAAGTGTTGGATTATTAGACAGGTAGTTGCCAGGGAGGGTTCAGATTGTTTGAAAGACCATCCCCTCATGACCAAGGGCGTAAATCTCATTTAACACTGGGGGGGACAATAAATATAAAATTTCCCTTAAGCAATTTTTTGAGGGGGACACAAAAAATACAGTCAAATTGTACGATATTTCCCCACAGTTAAAAACTTTGGCTCTGTCATTATTATTGCAGCATGAAGACTGCGTCATTATGGGTATTTTCAACGTTTTCCTCAGGTTTAGTGACAGCAGATTTTTTCTCAAATTATTTATGTTGTGCACGATCAACAGACTGACACCTGAAGCAGAGAAAATGCAGGAAAAGTTTTTTTCTAAACGCATAATAAATAACTTGTTTACATTTACACTTGTAAAATTGACAAATCATACTGTAAATAGGTGAGCCTGTGATGATCATCTGCTGAACAGCCACAAATCTAAAAACAGTAAAGAAACTGCTCATCCAAATAAACATTCTGTCATTATCCCTTCACCCCCTTACCGGACACTACATCTGAATGACCCTGCTCTTTTGTCCCTCAATATTTTCCTTCTCCTTTGCCTGTGATTGACATTGATATTAGTATTTTACTATTAGTATTATTAGTATTTTATCTTTGTGGCATTAGTGTGTTGCACTTTGCAACAAGCTAACGCTAGCGTTAACTAAATAGGTAATATTTCAATCGCTAATATAGCAGACTTATGAAAAATATATTGGTAATCAGCATTTTTATCGCAAATAATTTATGAATGAGTCTTTATCAACAACATTAAAGATAATCGCTTTATTTAAAGTGAATAAAGTACCCTCCTTACTGATGATCATCTAGAACTGAGCCGCAGCAACACACCTGACTTGTGTGTGTGCGCATAGTCGGAGAGATGAACCGGGAAAGTAGGCAGTGGACCAAACCACTGTGAGGAAGGTGAGGGGGAACTCAACAGTTTCTAAACTCATTTTAAATGCGAAATGCGATTTTTCTTTTTTTTTCTACATATACAATTATTTTAGGTATAGATATATATATTTCACAATACAGAGTGCAACTTTTTTGGGGGGAGGGGGGCAACCCTCGGATGAGAGGGGACACCCCCCCACCCCCCACCCCCACTGGGATTTACGCCTGTGCTCATGACAAAGGTCCAGAATTTGTCCCAGCATACATGAGCTCATTTGACATATTTTGACTGCTATGCCATAATAAATTGTGAAAATAAAAGGCTTTGAGCAGAATCATGTGTTGGTTGTCAGTACAGAATTTGGGATGCTGAATTTGGTAATTTTGGTGCCAAATTTGACATTCCAAATTCTGACTGAGCTAAGTTGAATGTGCTGTCCAGTTTGTTATTTGCCTCATACATTATATTAGACTGCACTTTTTTTCATTTGAAGACTTTAACAGATTCCTTTTTTGTTTCTAATGATATATGATGATAAATATTTACTTTTAAAATAAGCGTTGTATTTACATATATTGTTGTATTATTTCTTTATTCTACATTTTTAGGAATTTTTGGGACATCCAAAAGTGTTGTTATGATGTCCCTTCGACAAGCTAATCCTGGGCCTGTTAGAGCTATTTGCTGTCAGAATCTGTCAAAATTTCCATGTTGGTGCATCACTAATAACAAATGGTTAAGTAACACTGACTAAAATGGCTGTGTCAGCTCACAGCAGGCACATAATATTAAGTAATTAGCAAATATTTGAAAACAGCTTGCACCACAACAATTATTTGCACTCACACAAATGCTCCCAAATATATTTTGAGATTGAACAGATTCAATTTCAGGACACAATCCTGAATAATAGCCTTCTTGACAGTGAATGCATTTGGATTCTTAAGACATTTTAGTTTATTTTCTGTAAACTGTATTTACATTTATTGATTTTGCAGACACTTTTATCAAAAGCAAAACAAATGAGGATACAAAAGAAAAACCCTTCAAATCATCAGAGTTGCAGTATATAAAAGCTTTGACAAGTCTAAGCTAGTTTAATTTAGGTTGTTTTTTCCTCCAAGCATAAGGAGAGAGTGTGTCCTATTTAGTGTGTTTCATGCAGGTGAGTGAGCTTGACAATCCACTGTTTGTCAAGCCCACTCACCTGCGTGAAGCACACTAAGAATTGCACAATATTATTTTTTCCAGTGAGCGACAATCTCTAAATGTCAGCTCTCCAATCTTTAAAACAACAATTACGAAAATGCGTAGATGATAAATTTTGTTCCACCCCTAGTCCACAGTATGCTTTCCTAACATAGAGAGCCAAGACAGTTCAACATTAGTGTATCTCTTCAATGCCACTCAATCCCCTCTGTAGCTTTTAGAGTATTTTTGTTGGCATGGGAACCGTTTCAGAGTCCCATTATAGGGCACAAAAAGATGGAGCCAGATTGCCTGAAGCCTAACCACTCCGTTTTGGTTTCACGCAGGATAGTGACAGCACCATTCAGAGAGAAATGATGAGCACAATAGTTCAGATGACTAACCATTGTCCTCATAATGTTTGTCATCTCTGCCAGTGTCGTAATGGAGGGAAGATCGCACACAGAGTGTGATGGTGACTCTCACCGCAATAAGATTGAGCGCTGATATACCTTGTGTGACTTCTCTAATGCATTGTCTTCAATCTTCCGACAGCAAACGATCAAACAAATTTTATGAGTTATGTTGAGCTACCCACAAGACTGCTCTCTCTGTCATTTTTCTCTCTCGTCTAACTGATGTGAATCTGTACCGAGAATTTTTCTTTTTTACGGCACACGTTGCAGGGACATTGTCACAGTTAGATCTCAGATGTCCTTCAAACCTTCCCGATGCATTATTTCATTAAAGATTTTCCTGTGGACAGGAGTGAAGAGAGATATGAGAGAGACCAGATCAATATGGTGTGCTGTGTCAATGCGCTCGGTAAATGGATGGTCTGCCAGGAGATTCTGTAGACATTAAATTGTTAGGCTCAGTGTATTCTTATAGTTTCCCCAGCTATCTCATATAGTGGAGTTCCCTCTTTAGACTTCGAAGCGTGATATTTGACAAACTTACGTGGAGCTTATGTGGAAAAAACATTTTCCTCTGTTTCGTTTTTCTTTTGTAAATATTTGTTATCTGTGTGTTATCTGTGTTGTCATTCATGTCAAATACTTAAGACTAACCAATTAGTTCAATCCCAATGCTTTCAACTGTTACCAGTAAATTGCAAACACACAAAGCAACAACACATAATTGTTGTTCTGACAGTGGAATATGCAAGTTATGATTACAAGTTATAATATTTTCTACTTATGTGCTTGTGTTAGCACTGTTGTTTATAATGAGAGAATTAGCCAGAACATACAAGCCAGTCTGTGAGTTTGTAGACTCAATAAGACTCTGATCTTTTCTAGCAGTGTGACTTACATAAACACGTTTTATATGTCATTACTTTCATTAATAAATATAAAAAGAAGAGCATATGCAACATACAAAGGTCTAAATATGTATTGATACTTCATATTCACATTGCACTTTAATCGCAGTAGTTATAATAGATTTAGTTTCATTGCAAAGTGTTGACGCCCATCCCTTTTTTTCTGAGAGGTCTGAGCTGCATGCAATGCTTTTTATGTCCATTCCTAACCCCACCCAACCCTACCCTGCAGTGTAACCCTTGAGTGCATTGTGTCTGACATTGCATCTCTGAGATATGCAGTCTCAGGCCGCGTTTACACTAGTGCGTTTCAGTTTTAAAACGGCGTTTTAGCATGAAAACAATTCACGTCCACACTAGCGTTTACCCAGCGTTTCTGAACATACCTCCGTCCACACTACTCCAGCAAAAATGTATATCATGTGACCATTCGCAAAGCATGCACGTTCAGGTATAAACAGGAAGCATGTGTCTCACTGGTTCTTCCCGATGTAACCCAAAACCACGCACACGATTAGCGAGTGCTGGAACAACAGCTTGCCTCTTGCGAATATGTGCAGCTGTTGTAAAAAAGTCAGAGTTTAACTGCACAATAGCTCCTAAAACGGACAATTTCCCTTTTCAGATGTCTCCGTTTCCCCCGTCTACACTGAGACGGAGCAGCAGCATTTTAGAATGAAAATGGCCTCTCCAGCGTTTCCAAAACGCTCCGTTTTCAGAGCTCAAAAATTCCAGCATAGTGTGGACGGATGGCGTAACCGTAGCAAAACTTATGCATTTTAAAACGAAAACAAATTAGTGTAAACGGGGCCTCAGCTTGCATCATCAAGCCTGCATCCAGATACTATTTATTTTTCTTGAATTTATTGGGCATTTGAATAATCATTTAAAATTAAAAAATGACTCTTGTTGTTTGTTCAACTTATATTGAGTTGAAACAAAATAATTCAACTTAATTGTGTTATGTTTGTAAAAATTTGTATAAACGAATACGTTAACTTAATTTCTTTATGTCGTCCCAACAAAAGTCAATCGTGTGGAACCCAGTAATTCTTGCATTGTAGTAAAAATTGGCAAGTCAGACAGGAGTGCAATTTCTCCCTGGTGTTCCCTGGATCGGAAAAGGTGCCAATTTATTTGGGAAAACATCACCAGTTTAAAGGAGATTTTGGTTTATAGCTAGGTTAAATCACTCTGAGGAGCAGTGGAGAGTGAAGGGCTAAGGTACAGTAAGACTGAAGTGAGGCTTAAGTAAAATTAATTAGATTAGATTGGATTCAACTTTATTGTCATTACACATGTACAAGGACAAAGCAACGAAATGCAGTTTAGGTCTAACAAGAAGTGCAATAGCAGCTAGTGCAGAATACAGGTGCAGTTATAGAAAAACTATGGCGATATTTACAGATCGATGTACTATGAACTCTATATACAGGTTGCCTTAGTTATGAGCCCAGATTTACAATAAATGATTATATGTACAGGTTGATATTAATAATCAGACGTGTGCAGATAGATAAACAGCTATATGTACAGTGGGTATGTACATAATTATAAATGTACATGTACAGTGGGTATGTACAGTTCACAAAAATGAATCAGTGCAATGTAGTTTGCTTATTAATAATCAAAAGTGTGCAGATAGATAAACATAATTACAAGTGTATATGTACAGTGGGTATGTACAGTTCAAATAAGTTCATTTTTATTCAAACAATATTGCTGAAAGCTGCCTGGGTCAGCAAGCTGAATGTACAGTATTTAAAAAAAATAACAATACAGACTTGTTTTTCCTTAAAATGGTATTTCCAATGCTTTTCAAAACCATATTCATAGATTTATGAAGGATTTATAAGTCTTCAGAAATGTGAATGTGTTAGAAATTCATTGACCTTTGAATGTGTTCAGATTTAAGAATGCATTTCTGGCATGACATTAATTCATCTCTATTAGGTTTTCATTTACTTTAAAAATAGTAAAAATTATCTTCAATAACTAATAAGAATCTATAGGATACATTAATACAAGAATATTTATCTTTCTCTATATGTTGGACTATGGAATGACAAGTTGTTGTTTTTTTTCATTGACCCACATATCTTTCATCTTGAGCGTGTTTGGACTGCAGTAGTGCTGTCATTGTATCCGGATGGTGTGTCTTTCACTATCATTGTGCCTGTGACTTGTATGTGTTTGCCTTGACCACCCATGAGTGATCCTTTTTCATTTCGTTTTATTGACACGGGCTGTCTCAGGTGTTTCCCCTCCTCTCTGCTGTCCTTTCCTCATCTCTCCAAAACTTTGGCTGCCTGTCAGAGCATTCGTCCTTGTACATGTGTGTCCATGTGTAGCGGCATATGAGAGTTCATATGAGATCTGTGACGCACATCTGGTCTTCAAAGGCATCTTAAACCTCATTTTTTTTAAGAACTAAAAGGTATTTACATATAAGACTCACTCATAAAAATGCCAGCTCTCTTGACTGCAGGTTGATTCAAAGCATGCAGCTTGAACATCTTTGATTTAGGTTTGAAAATACATCCAACAGATCAAGTACCATAAAATTGTTGGATATGTTGGGTAGAATGAAACCAACATATGAAATCTGAACAAAAGTAAAGCAAAACTTGTAACAAAATGCAGGATTATTATATTATTTTATTTTATTTTATTTTATTTTATTTTATTATTTTTTTTTTATTTTGTCTCTTCATTTTGTGATTGTAGTCCCAGATTTCAGTTAGAAATCTAAAACAAAAGGCTTGGTAATAAAAATAATATCAATAATTATTGTGTATAATATGTTCCCCTTAATAAATTGACAGTACTTGTTCAATGCAATGTTTATGGTTCTAAGCAGACCACACTCAACAGCAGTGCAGAGTAAGTTTAGGTTTGTTTTAATAGTGGATTGCTCATTCATAATAGATCTTGACCATCTTCAGAGAGAAGCACTTTTAGTGAATTTAGTGAAGATCAGAAATCGCTTAGTAATTTAGTTTAAAGCCAAATTAAAAAGCACTGACATCTAGTTAGAAAGCCAGAAATCACCAGTATTTCAGGCCGCTAGCCTGGGAGGATTCGGATGGTTTGAAAGACCCACCCCTCATGACAAAGGTCCAGAATTTGTCCCATACATAAGCTCATTTGTCCTATTTTGACTGCTTTGTCATAATAAATCGTAAAAATAACCCATCGAAAAAGGCTTTTAAGACAGAGCGGAATCCTATGTTGGATGTCTGTACAGAATTTGGGACACCGAATAGGGCAATTTTGGTGCCAAATTCAGCATCCAGAATTCTAACTGAGGAAAGTTGAATGTGCTGGCCAGTTTATTTACCTAATAAATGATAATAGGCTACACATTTTTTCATTTAAAGACTTTAACAGATTGCTATTTTTTTCTAATGATATATGTGATATATTTGTATTTTTAAAATAAGCACTGTATCTACATATATTATTGTATTATTTATTTATTCTAAATCTTTAGGAGATGTTTTTGATGCATCAAAAAGTGTGGTTATGATGACCCGTTGACAAGCTAATCCAGCAAAAAGAAGTGCTTAAAATGCAGTATTTAAACCTCATGAATATATAGAAAAGGCCCACTTTTTAAAAGAAACAGAACCACCCCTTTCACCAGGCTGGCTACGGGCCTGTATATGCACCATGGTTTTGTGATTAGAAGAAATACATATAAGGTTATCAATGGTAACGGCATACAGTCTATTAAATGTATTAAAGGAGAAATGGAATATGTAAAGAAAGATATAGACAGTTGCATTTTTACAGGTATTATTCCATACATTTAATGCAAAAACTAAAGTTATTTTAAAATGGCAATGCTAGATTATAATAATGTAATGTGTGATATAATGGATGACAAGGTTTTTTTAATGTTAACATTATTATAATCAGAATAATTAACAACAATTTTAAGAATTGTTGGAAAAAAAGGAAAAAAAAGCTGTTAAATGATTTTAGATTGCTTCACATGTTTTGACAAAGAGTAGCTGAAACTAGAAATACAACTACAACTTTCACACAGGAGGAAAAAGTCTGTCTTTAATGTCCAAAGTCTTAAGGTGAAAAATTTGTCTCTGCAAATTAGGCATGGGATGATAACCATTTTCAAGGAATACCGTGGTATGGAGAAGTCAAGTTTTTCATACCGGCAAAATTTTCTGCTATACCGTTCCTAAGGTATGAGTAAGATTTTTTATTTACATTTTTTTTGTTTTTTTAGGTGTAAATTGTAGAGAAATCTGTGTTTTTGAAACAAATGAAGACCACAGACGTCAATGATTCACTTGAATTATTCAGCCTGACATGTTTACAGCTCCAAAATATTTAAAATGTTTCTCAAAATAAAATATATTGTGTTCAAAGGGGAAAAGATTTTGTTTTTAGCCAGACATTTAAAAAGAATATATTTTAGAGCAGTAAACAATACTGTGAAACCGTGATATTTTTATCCAAGATTATCATACCGTCAGAATTTTATACCGGCCTATGCCTAGTGCAAATTAATCCAATGATTAATGAGAATGGCAGTTCTTTCTACCACACCCCTCCTACCATTAGTTTGCTGCTAGTAAAAGATGAGAGGAGATATACAAAAATAAAACCTACTCAATATTCAGTTTCAGTTGGAAATATGTCTTACAGTAAATGCCTCCAGAAACTTCCAGTTCACACAGACTTTAAACTTGAAACAAAAAGCAATATGACATTTATACAACAATTATTAACATTGACTTATTTTAAAACATTTTATATCTGTATGAAACACATTTGTTACTTGAAATGAACATGATCTGAAGACCTAAATGTATTTGATTTCAACTGCTGGCTAAGGAAACCATTTTGCATGGTGTACGTTTGAAAATGTGTTGCATAAATTCATGTATTGTATCTAAAGTAGTGTAGTATTTTGAGTAAGGTCAAGGTTTCAATTTAGCCTATACTCCGCTTTCATAAGATTAGATAAAAGAAAATATTAAATATTTTTTTGAAACTATTAAACAGCCTTGGGGTCTCTCAGACCCCAAACCGAACATGTCAATTATACCGAGCACAATAACACACAACATGTCTGTTTTCTCCACACAAAAGCCCTGCGCTCTCTTGTAATGGGCTTGATTGTGTGTGTAAGGATGGCCCTCCATGGCAGCATTGTCCTTCTTTCATGTGCAGGTACTGAGCTGGGGCCTGTAAGTGTTTACCTCATTTCTCTCTCGCTGTTATTCCCAGTATTAAGAGGATTACATCTTGTCATCATATAATAGAGACATCTAATTTTCTTATTTGTGCCTTGCTTCTCGTGACAATCCAATCTGCTGCAGATGAGTATATGAGGTGAATGGTGCGTATGTGTTCATTTCTCCAGCTGAATAACGGGGTGAAATAGCATGGCCTGAGATTTGAGGTAATGCATCTCTGTAGGCTGTCCTCTTTCACTACATCAAATATGTTCACACCCTCTCACACGCTGCTGAAGCATTGATCCGCATATGTCGAGGTTATGCCCAGAGCTTTGATAAAGAAGACTCAAGCTGATGTAACAAAACCAAACATTATAAGATATAAATGATTTACAGCATCCATCTGCCACACACATGTGGCCTCTGTTAACACGTATAAACAGTGCATGGAGATATTGCAAAGGGCAATGCAAAACATCATTCATTATTTACATGTGTGTTAATGCTGCAACAAACATGCAGTGATGCATGCACCAGGCTCATTGGAAATATGTGCCCTGTGTTACATTTTTGAGAAACGGCAAATATGTCATCTGTACTACTGTACTACACAAATTCACTAGAGGGCACTGTGACAATGTCAAATATGTTACTGGTGCACATTTTCTTATATGTGCCAATTGTTGTAAATCCACCAGGGGCTTCTATGGACGTCTTTGGAAAGCTCAGTGTCCTTCTTGCGCATGTAATATATCAGCTTGATCAGCCCACTCACCTCTTTCCCAAAACCCAACCATTAGTGTTTTCAATTGCAAACTACAATTTAAAAAAGCCATTGCGTGCTTCTAACACAGTCTCACACTGCTTTTATGGGTTTTGTTTTACCTAGTTTCTGGAACCGTTCTTCGCCAGACTCCGCTTCAGGTCCCAAGTCTTGCGTCATACTGTATGTGGGGAGCTACTGAGCAAACCAGCCACACCAGAAAAGCTGTCCATATGGAGGTAAGCAGTCAGCGGTTCTGCCCCGTAGCATACATTTTACACACAAAATGCAGCTATATATACCCGAGAGCACATATTTGGGGAAGAAAAAAAAACACGAAACCATTTAAATAGAAAAAATAGCATGCAGAAATGTTAATTGTTTTAGAAAATCTGAAAAATTTTATGCTGGATTTTCATTATAAGCCAAGCTGCTAATATGAATCACATTGATTTTGGATTATTGTTTAGATTTTAGCCTAGTGAGGTTAGCTGAGAAATGGTAACATGATGGAACACTAACGTCAACTACGACAGAATTTAATTTGTTTTTCTTTTAATAGTGAGTGCATGTTACCTAAAATTTGACCACTGACATACAGTAAAAACTGTTGTGTATTTAATATCCTCGTGCCCAATTTAATCAAGGCTTAAGATGTTTACTTATTTATTTAAAATGCTATATTTTATAATATATATTTTGAAATCAACTTTTCATGTCACACTCCAAACAAATAACTTGTTTTCCATTTCCATTTAGTTTTTTAGCACACGTTTTTACATTAAAATGTGCATTAAGAATATAATTACTGGCAGATGACTTTAATTAAACTGTACCTAATTTAGCACTAAGGAAAGGAGACAATTCTAATTCTATTTTTGTACCCCTACCCCTTTCCCTTGGCCCTTGAAACAGAGTGTGAAGGCTTTAAAATGTACCCCTAAGAAATGGGACAGCACTACAACACCTGCAGACATCATCATGTCATCGCGATCTCTTGCTTCATATGAGATCTACGACGTCGACTACTGTAGTTATTCCAGTTGCTTTTATTTTTCTTTTGGTATTTATCTTCAGGAAATCACTGAAGGCATACATCATGTTATCATAACGATATAATGTGGTAATTAGATCTTAACTGTAGTGTATATTTACCCTATGACAATATTCATCTATGTAAACAAACCAAAACAACATTAACATTATACCAGACACTGTAAAAAGCTCATTCTCAGCCACTAGACTTTTCTGACTGGGTATTCGAGTGTCATTGGGTGACAGAATATTACAGGACTACTATACAGGAGTTATTATTAGGGATTTTAGATTTAGATTTAGAAATCTAGCGGTTTTAATTTTACCGTTTTTTTTAAACCATGGCGGTAAAACACGAAAGCGGTTATGCTTGTATTAAAACATTAAAAATTTGTAATAATGACAAGAAAATACTAATTTGTGCATCTCCTGATTTCCGTGTGCAGCCATGCTGCCGATGTAGATGGTGTATTCTGGGAAATTTTCTTACCTGGTTTCAAGTGTGGTCCTGAAAAATCTCGGTTTCAAGAGCTATCGAGTCCTTCTCCTTAGCCCTACGCCTTCAAGCTAAAGAGAATTGGGACAGTGGAAGGGCTAAAAGGTAGAATTGGGTTTGGGCCTAAATATCTAATATCATTTTTATAAAGAGATTCCATTTTGATTTAAGACTGTTAAATTTTTGTACTTAAAATTTGTTAATATTTAGGAAGAAAAACATTTTTGCAGCGTGCATAAATACATGAACTATTTGAACATACTTATGCTGTAAAAAGGGAATGAAAGCAAAAGTAACACTGAGTTTATTGAAGAAAGCCTGCTCCTGACCAGGTTAGGTTAATAGAGTGAGTTACCATAGTAACTGACTCTGTGTAAGTTACCTCTCTTTTAAAAATGGGCATGACTTACCCTGCTTTCTTGAGTTTGGCAAACCTCTCGTTCTGAAAAATTGCAAAGAGTTTTGCACTCATATATCTTTTTACTTGTTCAAATTGCATTTCCTATTTCTCGTGTGAATGTCTGATCAGTTTTTTGGCTGCAAACTGTAAATAAATTCGAATATATATATATATAAATAAATATAAATAAATAGACTAGTAAAAAGGATGAATCCTGTTATCCCTCACGAGAAATAATGCAATTTCAGTGTCCGATTTTGTGTAAATCATTGTTTTGATTCAGATCCTTTAATGAATTATTCAATCAGTCTGTTCACAAGAAATCTCTGAATGAAATTGTACTGATCCACATACCGAGTGTAACTTTGAATTAATGTTCAATCACCGTGTTTAACAGCCCGCTAGGATGGATTATCAGTGAATAATTCTGTTATTTTCCTCACATGGATCTACCATGTGACATCAGATTCACTTTAGATGACTCTATGATACTTTCACAGCACTTTAGAGTTCTTTTTGAAGCTTGGTATTCATTGTAATTGCCTGGAAAAGAGTGACCAGGCGTTCTCCGTTATTATTCCATAAGGCTTGTCCTTAAAGTATCAGCATTAATGGTAGATGGGCAAACAAAAAAGAGAGCTGTTAGTTCTCACACAGCAAGCTAAATTTCACCCTTCCACCACACCTCATTCCTCGAAGATAGCTTACATTTAAAAGACACCCAAGGACAAGCAATTCAGTACTGACCTTATACTTCAATACCAAGTATGTACTGTAACACAAATAATACCCTTCCATCCACTTTGTGCTTAGGAGGACTTTGAGAAGGCATATTGAAATCCATTACATCTTAAACTGTTCCGACAGTCAGCTCTCGACATTTTGTGTCATTTTGAAATGTTATAAGCACGCCAAAACATTTTCCTTTTCTCCGAGGCTGCTCATTTCTTAACTCGCTCCTGATTTGCTGACCAGATTTTCCTGGCAGCGCAGATATAGCATCAACCCTACAGCTCCGTTTAAAGTATTTACCTACTGAAACAGTCAGGGACATTTTAGACTCTATGAAATGGAGAGTTAAAGTTGGTACTGCACCTCGGCTTATGATTTATGTGCTACGAGGGGCTTAGTGAATAAATATTAAAACACTGGTGTGGCATTGGCTGCCAGTAATAACAGGCTGCCTGGTTTCCTGTGCTGTGTTTGATTGTCTCCTGCTCGCAGTGATTAACAGAGCAGGGAGGGAGAGAGAGAGAGAAAGAAAGAGAGAGAGAGGAAGGAATGAGACAAAGCAGACTGAAGGAGAGAGGGGTAAAAAGGAGAGCAGAAATGGAGAAGCTTTTATTTGTGAGAATATGAAGCTGACCAAAGCCTGTCATTATGTTCACCTTAAACCATCTGGGCTAAATGTGGGGCGAACTTTAGATCTTTTGGAAACCACAGACATTTTGAGCTCTTCATTGTGGTGAATTATTATTATTATATTAATCATTTGTACATGATGTTTTTTGTACTATAAAACTAAACCTTCACCCCAAAAAATGGATGTTCTTTCATTTTTATTCCCTCTCATGCTGCTCCAAAACCATGTAGTTTTTTTTCCTTGCCATACAGAGATATTTCATAGTGATTAAAAAGGGGGAAAAACAACAAAAAAGGCAAAATTATAATTCAAAACGGTGCATTTGACTTGTGCACTATACCCCAAGTCTTTTGAAATCATAGGGCAGACTGATTTTACACTGTTTTGTCATGCAATCCTTTAGAATTCATTCTAAAATATGGATTTAGTGCATAAAAAACATTTCTTCTTATTAAAACGCTGCTGTAATATTTTTGTGGAAACCATGATCTTGCTTAGCTTAGTAGAAATTTAAAATAATTTATTTTAGCATTTATTACAGTTCAAAGTCTTTTTATGGCAGTAAAATGTCTTTTATGATCAGTTTTGATTAATTCAGATGTCCTTGTGGAATAAAAAGATTAATCCGTGTGTGTACATCCACAAAAATCTGTTCACCGTTATCAGTTTTGATTAAAACACCCCAAAATTCCGTTTGAAGATTTTAACCCTTTAAATTCTCAGTGCCAATTTTCAGTGTCAACAAAACCTTTACAGTATATAGTGTAAAAACAATAATAATAAATGAATAATTTTTACATTTAATTTATATATATTTTTTATTTTTATTGCTTTTGTTTTTACAGTTATTTTTTAACATTTGTCATTTGGCTTGTCCACAGAATGAAAGTAAACATGAATCGTAAATTCTGCTGTTTTAATAGTTATTTAGTGTAGATTTAATTAAGTGTAATTACAGTATTTATTTTACTGGTTGTTTAACGATTGATTAGAGATAGTGGTCCCTACCAAAAAAATTTGTCATTACTTCACTTTGTAAGATTAAAAGATGTCCGAAACAACAATTTTGTATGTTATTTACAAATAAACACTGATTCAATATAAAGATTCGCTGAAAAAAAATTATGTTTGTTGTTTGTTCAAACTTCTCATTTCAGATGTCCCAAAACAACTCAATTTTTTGTTTTGTTTTTTGGGACAACTTAATTGTTTTATGTTCAATCCCCTTAAATCTGTAAAAACTAATTACGTCAACTTAATTCTTTCATGTTTCCCCAACACAAATCAATTGTGTGGAACCCACTAGGGCTGATATTGTAAAAATCAAACATTGCAATATTTTTTTGTTCTGTGATATATGTTACGATATGAATACAATTTCACGAGATGAGTTTAATAACTGTTTTGGAAATTTTACATTTATTGGGATGATTCTGTAGGAGGGTGCATAAATTATAATAAACAACCTACAAGCATCAATTCAATAAAGAATAAGGTACAAACTAAAAAATAAACACCACCTTATTGTTGTCTGAAGAGTCGAAATGAATTCAGGTATACAGCCATTGAATAATCAAATGTAAAATAATAATGCATAGTCTTCATTTTAAAAATAATTCAATAAAATTAATCATTATTAATTTTTCAAAGTTACAAACAGTACTTTTTTTTTATGCTTGAGTGCTTTGTAAAACCCTCACAGTCACAGGGCTCAAAAACACCCTAATCCAGACTCAACATTGCATATACTTGTGCTGTGACTATTGCGAATGATCACATTGTGATATCAATGATGAAACAATATAATTTGCCACAACTCAGCATTTTTTACAATGTTGCACAAATAAACCTTACACTTCATCTGTGAGATATTTAGTCCCGATTACCTAGTTTTACCCTCTATGAAACAGTTGTGTATCATGAAACAAAGATACAAAAAAAATAATAACCTTTAACTTATCGATTTTAGATGATTCAATTGCTGAATTTCTGTTTTTACATGGCTCAAACAAAATCTAACCCATGTGCAGAACTCGCACAGACACACACACACACACACACACACCAATCACTCTTCCCATGATCCTCCTGAGATGACGGACGAGGCAGAGACAAAATCTCATTCGTTATAACTTACATAAACACATTAACAAGCCCATGCACCGGTGAAGATGGGGTCATCGGCATTCATGATGATCATTTGGTGATGCGGCATCTGTATATTCATCTATAATTGAATCACATATGCCGCGGAGTGGGCCCTGGTTTGATGATGTGCTCTGTGTTATGCGGTCGGCCTGTTAGTGTGAGGTCACGGGCAAAGAAACCCACACACTAGCGCTCAGTTGAGAGGGTGTTTTTTTGCGGTTATGGCTCATATTCATTAACTAAGTGACACTGAGGGAGCGCAATGCGCGGCGTATGTGTGATAGATACGGGCGGCAGGTGCTCTATCATGCGCCGTGGGTGCAGGCGCCATGACCGCATCAGTCCTGACACTGTGCAAATGGGACACATTCATTCCCTGTTAGTGTTTCAAATGAGAGTAAACACTCAACGAGAGGACTCTCCATCATACAGCACCTGAGAGAGAAAGAGAGAGAGATGCTGAAAAGCAGAAAGCAGACGGATAATCTGTCTCGCAGCCCCCTCTCAAATACTATATAAATACTAAATATTAATTAATAAAGATTCAAGACTTATAATTTTATATTATAGTAGGCTGTGACCCAAGTCAAGCAAGTTTTTTTATTTTATTTTATAGTAGAATACAAAAAACGTCCTAAAACCAAGCATTTTACCTTGTGTTGCTTGTATTTATCATCATAGTTTTGCTTAATTTTATTTACAGCCTTAAAAGCAGACACAGGACCAATGTTGGGTAATTTACTTCAAAATGGTGATCAATTACTCATTACTAATTATTAAAATTGTATTTAAATCAATCACTTTGTGTGAAAAGTAACTTAATTACTCAATATGTAATTAAACTGCTTGAATACTACGTACAATTTTTATAAATATGAAATATAGGCTATAGAAAACACTTTCAATTTTTTAAATGTGAGTCAAATAAGACCTTAAAGCTTAGATTTCTTTAAAACAATGCAGTAATTAGGGAACATTAAACATAATATGTATCAGAGCATTAAATGTTTTAAAGTAATAAGACACTATATTTCATACACTTTTATATGTTGTCATTAAATTCTCATTTAATTAATTATATATGCAATTGTCTTGATTGCATATATAATTGCATATACAAACCAACTGTATGTATGTTCAAAATATACTGCTAAAAAATGGGGAACACTTAAGCAACATAATGTAACTCCAAGTGTTCCCTTTATTTTTTTGAGCAGTATATATTTGTATAGCAAAGTGTATGTCAATGATTCTGCTTCTTTGAATCGATTTATCCAGAACTATTGAATCTATTTACAGTATTGAAGGCAAGTACATTATAAGTAACTGTAATTAATTACCTAAAAGTTAAAAGCAATCCCAAACTCTAATTTATTATTGGAAACATATTTAATTACTATAACTACTTTGTATCTATTTACACCCAACACGTCACTTGACCCTGAACCATTTTATGGTTTATTATTTCTTATTTTTAAGCAAATATGGTGGCATATGTTTTCAGGGTGGCATTCCTTAGTTACTTATTAGTCTAGTTTTGACCAACGAAATACTTATTAGATTTTTTTTACTGCTTGTGTTAGATTGCAGTGTTGGGTAAAAAGTAATATATTACAGTCTTAAGTCAATTGAACTTGAAGTTATTAACTGAATGTGTTACTTAGTTACTTTTTAGGGAAAGTAATCTGAAAGTATGTTAATACTTCAGTATAATGTGAAAGTAAGAGTTATGCCTTGTTAATGTGGCTTAAAAATTGTAATATATAAATTTTTGCCCTACACTGTTAGATTGTCAGCCAAACTAGAGGTTCAGGTAAGAAAACAATGAATTCATTTTTAGCTGAACTATCCCTATGCCACATCCATATCACCCTGCACCCCAAGACCAGTTACTCGCTGAAGCTAAGCAAGGCTAAGCCTGGTCTGTACCCGGATGGGAGATCACATAGGTTGATGGAAGTGGTGTTCGTGAGGTCAGCAGGGGGTGTTAACCTGTTGTCTGTGTGGGTCCTAATGCCCCAGTAAAGTGAAGGGGACACTTAAAATTCCCATAGCACTTAGAGCAGGGATGTAACCAGCAGGGACGTAACCCTGGTATCCTTGCCAAATTCCCTCAATCAGGCCTTAACCATCATGGCCTCCCAATCATCCCCATCCTTTGAATTGGCTCTATCATTGTCTCTCCACTCCACCTATAGTTGTTGTGTGGTGAGCGCTGCCGTTGCATCACCCTTGTGGATGCTGCACACTGGTAATGATGTAGAGAGACCCCCCCCCCCCCTTCATAATTGTGAAGCGCTTTAGGTGTATGGCCACACAATAAATGCGCTATATAAATACACATTACTTACATACTAAATAAAATGAATCAAAAATACAATTTTGAAAATATTTTTCATATTTTAAATGAATAATCATTCAACGTATAAACTGAAAAAGAAATTTCAGGGCAATATTTCAAAGCCATTCATTGTATTGCTATCATATCCTTCCTTATTTTTTCAAATATATAACCTTAACTGGCTCTGTTTGATATCAGTGACTCCAAAAGAGCCCCATATTTGCTGTCTTCTATCATCAGTGAGGAGTAAACTCAGCGATTAAGCTGCTTACATGTGTATCCCCCATTGAGCATGTACGATTTTTCTGTATACCCATCAGCTTACGAAACACACAAGACAGAAGTAAAGACCCAATCACAGCACATCTCTCCTGAAATGATTCTGTACTACACCAGCTCCAGTGGTCTCTAGCAGCATCCGTCAGCTTCATCCCTCTGAATTGATTATGCTGGAATTTCCTTCTAGCAAATCCAGAATTACACGGACTGCTTATGTGAATGTCCCTGAATCCGTGACTGGAGTGGAGGAACTATGGGAAGAAGTACATTGGGCGATACTTAGCAGTACAAAGAGCAGTGCCTGAGCTTTTAAGAGCAACTCAAAAGAGGAGCGCGAGGAAAAAAAATGACTCTCTCCTCAGACTCTTGGCCGCCAGGCGATGGGGAGATGTTTGGATTAGACTGGGGGTGATAGAGAGAGAGAGAGAGAGCAGAGTGAAGAGTGAAGGATGAGGGGGAGGACTTAAGTGTTTGGAAGCTCTGCCGAAGTCCTGCTTTTGTCGAAAAATGACGGACCGCTGCGATTTCACGGTGGATCCACTAGTAGTTAATGTGCTGGGTGCATTAGGGGAGCCCCTTTGAGAGCTTCCTCTTTTGTTTTTGCATTCATCCTGTTGCCTCCCTTTGAATTCGGAGCACCAATTCCCACAGTATTTTGGCATGTTTTTGGAATGTACGTTTTTTTCTTCTTTCTTTCCGTAACAGACCTAGTAGCAACCTGTCCAAATCCGCTTGTTAAAGGGTTAGTTCAGCCAAACATTTTGTGATTCTAATCCCCTGAGACCTTTATTCATCTTCAGAACACAAATGAAGATATTTTTGATGAAAACCGAGAGCTCTCTGTCCCTCCATAGACAGCAATGGTCTCGAGACGTTCAAAGACCTGAAAAGGAAACAAAATCATTGTCAAAATATTCCATGTGATTATAGTGCTTCAATTGCAATAATATGACGCTTCAACATGTGTGCCAAAAAACAATAAAAACTACTTCATTCTTTTGAATTGTACCAAAGACCATAGAAAACACAAGGAGCCAATCATCAATCGCTATAAACTGATGTTTCTCTTTGACGTTTTTCAATTTTTTTCTTTCAAAGTTTTTGTGGTCAACAAACACACTGGAATCTCAGTGAATACTTGCTTCGTAAGAAATATAGAATATCTACATAAAGCTTGAAATCTGTAAATTTAAGGGTGCTTTCACACTAGGTCCAAACCCAAGTTCGATTGTACCCCCTCTTTTGGTTTGTGTTCACACCGTCTTTTTTCCTTCAGAAGCCTGGTGCACTTGAGTCATCAAGCTGCTGTTTTTGCAAAGCTGTTGCAAGGTGATAGTCACGAAAGCAAAACGCCAAAATGGAGACGTTCGCATATTAACGCTCAGAACATGACGCGATGTATGCAGAAGTCGTTTTTGTTGGAAACAAGCAGACATTATCACTGTATTCACTGGGTCAGTCCTGCTTGTCATCAAGGTAGATAATACACAGACATACACACACACACTAATTAAAATTATAAAAACTAAAGCTTGTTGTACAGTTGCCGGTTCACTTCCATTATTTGGTACGATTGCATTCATACTAGAAGTGAACTGGACCAGAGTTCGCACAAACCGTACCGGACCACCTCTTTTAGCCGGACTCAGGCACGGTACACTGGTGTTCCTTTAGAGTCTGTATGTGCATTAGCTCGGGCAACCTGAAAAAAATGCTGATTTTGTTTGATTCAGATGTTTAGAAACTAAACTTCAGAGACAGTTGTTTCATTTTACTGGTGATTCCAAACATGTAATGTAATCGTAAGCTTGGCAAACAGTTTTGGAAAATTTGATGTTTCCCCATTTAGAAAGAATGCCCGAGCATACTGCCAGACAGGTGTTTCAAACATGGCCTCCTAGTGAACTGGCTTGTCTTAAAGGGACTTTGATTGTATTTTAAATCACCTGTCTTTTGCCTCGGATTAGGGTGTTGCACTGTTGACTCTTATTGCAAATGTCTTATTTTATGTCTGTAAGTTGTTTTTACTTTTTTCTTTAACCACACAAAAGTTTTCTTGGAGCTTTGTATGATTACATTTGAACCACTGATGTCAGATGGAATGTTTTTTTTTTAAATAAATATATATATTTTTCAAACAAATCAGAATTTAAAAAAGTACTTTCCAATGACATCATAAAAACAAAAGTACATACAATATAAGTACCAAGGTCACCAGATGCAATCTTATTTACATTCATAAGTAAAAGATCAAACATCTCTTGAAGGGGAATTCCAGATACATATAAATAAAAGCATTAAAACACTCCATTTCTTCTCAGTTACTTTCCCCAGTATGATTACGGTTTACAGGATTGTTGTCTTAAGAAAAGGGTCAGTACATCCATATCATACACCTCTTTAACAAAACCCTGCCAATAACCTATAGATGTAGGATCTTTCTTGAGCCATTTCTTTGTAATGGCCTTTTTACTCTCTGTTAGCAGTGTATTTAGGAGATATGTATTATTTTTTGGTATTTTTGAATCTCCTGGTACACCGTTTTAAAGTTATACTACAGATTTGAACCTAACATAGAATGTTTTGATGATGTTTTTAATTTCTTTTCTGGACATCTCTGGATTGTGATGAGAGAGCTCTCGGATTTCAATGAAAATATTTTAATTTGTGTTCCGAAGATGAACACAGGTCTCCAGGGTTTGAAACGACATGAGGCTCTGTAATTCTTTTCAGAATTTCTATTTTTGGTTGAAAATGATCCCTTTAATTTGAACAGTTCCAGTTCCTGGGTCCATCTATCAGATGCCAAAAGCATAAAAACGAAGGGTACTAATATTTGTATAGCATTCCCCTGGGAAATAATGTCCTAGAAAAGTGCACTATTGTCTGGTTATTAACAAATATATCTTGTAACGGGACATGCTCATTTAAAGTATTTCAATTAAAATGATTTTCTAATGTTTGACAAAACAGTGGTCAAAAAATGGACAGAGACTGAGCTTCTCAATCGAAATTAGTAATGAGTAGAGGTTTAAATTCGGAAGTACTACATCTTAACTTACTTAACAAGTGGATTTTAATACGGCTTTTCCCAAACTTGGTTCGGTCTGTTATTCTTTGCTTCAAAAGGACAATCGATTGTGTTGAATTTGTAATTTGCGTGACTCTAATGAGGGCTGGTTTTGAGATGATGAACAGCCTCTGTGAAGCTGCTGACGTGTTCACCCACTGACCTGTTCAGCAGTCATCGGACCATGGTGAACTTTAACCTCTGGACTCGCCCTGACATTTACATCATCTGAATATTTAGCTTTGTTTTCTGCCCCTGAGAAATAACGCCCTCAATAGGCTGTGCTCGCCTGGTTATCATCAAACCTCACTGTCAACCGGTCATGCTCATTCAAACTCCTCAGCTTTTTTTGTTGCGATAATGGTTTTTAAACTGTATTAAATATTTTGTTCATTTATAGTAAATGCATGATTATCAACGGGTTTTCAGTCATAATTAAAACTTTAAACTAGATCAAGAAAAATTGATTTATAAACTAAACATAAATTGTATTATAAACAAATTAATAATAAAATTTATATGTATTACTAAAGAAAATATTAAATTGATTTTTTTATCATTAGTTAATTGAATTTATAAGTTAAAACTTTGTTTAATTAAACTTTTGAGTGCAAATAAAGGATAACTAATGTTTGTTTATTTAAATGTATTGTATCTTGCACTCTTAATATAGTAAATGCATAGTATTTTTAATGCCATCATATTTGCAACAATAAAAAATTACTAAAAAAAAAATCTTTTTGTATTTTGTGTCCTGTATTGTTATATGTAAGAACTTTTAAAGTTGCAAAATGTTAAGTGTAAAAGTTATAAAACCAGCCACCAATAACAATAATAATTCATTGTTATTATTATTGTATATACATAATTATAATTATATTTCATTAATAATAATATAATATATGTATAATAATAATAATGATGATAATAAAAATAATAATAATAATAATTATTATTATTATTATTATTATTGTTATTATTATTATAAATTCACTAATAATAATTTCATATTTTCATACACATGTAATCATTTATTTACCTTTTTGCATTTTATCTTGTGCAAGACCTTTGTGTGTATATCTTATCTCTGATGCACAGACAAGACACATAGACACATCTTTTTAATAACAATATAAAGTGGCTAGCTGCCACTGGTTCCCCCTCATAAGTAGATGCACGTCAACTAATCCCCTTCCGCCGCACATTCAAAGATGTTAGTTTAGGTTTTTAGCACATGATATGCTCTATATTCATAAACTTTTAATGCCTCTGAGTGGCAATATTCTCAAGATCCAGAAATGTCCTTTTAAACTTTCATACCTCTGCTCTGTTCCTGTGTAAATTCAGTGTGAGCGAAGTCGCCACCAAACCGTTCCAGGGTGCTCTTTTATCATGCTTTTGCACACTGAGGCTTGGCAGACCTAAGTGGGCCACTGTGGATTGTGTGGAGCTTGGGCTGGTTTCAGAGCCTCTGACCCATGCTTTGATCCACTGCTGGTGATCTTTAATGGTAAGCTCTGCTTTAAAGCCTGACAGAACGATTTTTTTTTGTTTTTTTTTTTTTTGTTACCACTCCACCGAGCTTCAGCTTACACAGCTGCATCTTTCAGGTGCTTTTACAGCATTAAACGTCTTGGCAGGAAATTTATGAGGAGCTTTAAAGCAGGCTCTGATGAGGCAAATGCTTGCTTACCTCTTGTAATGTGTATGCACTTTTTTAGGTTAAAGGCTGTTTATGGAAAATTCAGTGCTGCACTGTGAATCTTGGTCATGTCATTGATCTATAATTTGCAATGTAATGAGAGGTGGGCAATATGATGTTTTTTTTTATCATGCGGTGTGATGCAGATGTGAATTTTTCTGCATGGCTGTGTACAGTAAATTATTTTTTTTCAAGAAATGTATTTAAATGGGCCAATATCTATCTATCTATCTATCTATCTGTCTGTCTGTCTGTCTGTCTGTCTGTCTGTCTGTCTGTGTCCATCCGTCCAACCGTCCGTCCGTCCATCCATACATCCATACACCCTTCCATCTATCTATCTATCTATCTATCTATCTATCTATCTATCTATCTATC
>CAIGQQ010038251.1:4545528-4557002 GCA_903798035.1 Danio albolineatus
AAATGTAAATTGCATGAGAATATATTTTTTCCAAATATAAATGGCCATATATATATATATCTGGCCATTTATATTTGGAAAAAATATATTCTCATGCAATTTACATTTTCGACTTACTGAGAGATATTGTTTAAAGTTATGTTTTCTATATATTTTCATTACTAAAAAAAGTTAAGCATACAGTGTATTCATTGAAAAAAAACAATTAAGAATGTGACATAAAAAACACAATATAACTCATGCATTTTACATTTGAAAAATTATTGAGTGTTTTCTACTTTTTCAAAATTTGTAGGTTTATTAACTATTAGTAGGCCAACACAAAATCTGCTTTTGCAGAAATCCGCAGATTTTTTAGCCCATCAGAGTCTATTTATTGACTTGTGTAAATATATGTAAATTTATATTTATTCAGTTTTTAATTAATTTCAGTAACATGTACAGTAAATGCTCAAATTATTTATTTACAATGCAGATTGTAAAGTAACATCCTCTGTCTTTTATATATTATATGAGACTTGCTTTGTTTACCAAATAAGTGCATCTAACTGTATATGCATTGTAAACATTAAAGTTAAAAACATATTTTTAATTTCATTTCAATTAAGTTTTTAGTGATGGTGCGTTCACCTCAAAGTAAGAAGGTTGCTGGTTCGAGCCTCGGCTGGGTCAGTTTGCGTTTCTGTGTGGAGTTTGCATGTTCTCCCCGTGGTTGCGTGGGTTTTCTCCGGGTGCTCCGGTTTCCCCCACAAATCCAAAGACATGTGGTATAGGTGAATTGGGAAGGCTAAATTGTCCATAGTGTATGAGTGTGAATGAGTGTGTATGGATGCTGGATAAGTTGACAGTTCATTCCGCTGTGGCAACCCCAGATTAATAAAGGGACTAAGCCGAAAAGAAAATGGATGAACTGAATGAAAAGTTTTTAGTGATGATACTCCCAAAATCATTCTGCATAAATCCATAGATTTGTTTTTTTATAAAATTCTGCACAGAAATAGCAAAAAATGTCCACAGAATCTATCTGTCCTAACCTTAAGTTTTATTAGTTTATTACATCTCTAAAGATTTAGGCCCCGTTTACACTAGTGCATTTTCGTTTTAAAACGCATAAGTTTTGCTACGGTTACGCCATCCATCCACACTACGCCGGAGTTTTCGAGGTGCGAAAACGGAGCATTTTGAAAACGCTGGAGAGGCCGTTTCCATTCTAAAACTTGCTGCTGCGTCTCAGTGTGGATGTGGGAAAACGGATATCTTTGAAAACGGAGGCGTGGCTGCAGAGATTCGCTACATGATTGGGGCTTTGAGTCATTGCGTATCCTTTCCTTATTCGTCAAGCGCACGTGGCTATAACGTCACCGGCAGACGGCAGACTAGCCTTCACTGTAAACGCTGTATTTTTTGATAGCCATGGAAGTTTTATATTCATATGTTACTTTAAGTAACAACTCCACCTCGTCGTCTGTCCTCAAAAAGACCTCTCTTGCTTTCTTTACCATCGTGTTCATCGTTCAACCAGCGTTTGTTGACTAACAATAACCAAATGCCAAGCGAGACACGTGCTTTCTGTTTATACTTGAACGCGCATGCCCAGAGCGCGTGAATGTTCACGTGATATACGTTTCTGGTGGCGTAGTGCGGAGGGACATCTCTAGAGATTGTTTTCATGCTAAAACGTCGTTTTAAAACTTGAACGCACTAGTGTAAACGGGGCCTTAGTTAATTTGCTGTTTTACACATACTTCACAAGTAGGTTAACCAAAGGTAGTTTTTTTTTTAATTCTTTTAGTATTAATTAAATCGACTCATCAAGAATTTCCTAAGAACCAACCCTCATTGTCCTTTTTTCCTTTTGAAATAATCATGAATCTATCCCTAGAGCTATCTTTTCAGCCCCCTCCCCCCATCCTTCCTCATCCCTCTTTTTCCCCCCAACCCTACAGGAAGTTGTGTGTCATTAAGAAGCTAACTAATGAAAATGAGATCATGGATAGTAACTCAGCTCTCCGTCAGCCCTTCTGTGGTCAATATGGATAGTCCAATTAAAGTGGGTCATTAAATACTTAGCATGAACAGTTCATCTCCCGCAGTCACGCAGGTGCTCCGAGTCAGAGAGTCTCGGCTTTGAACGGGGCCTCAGCACCGGCTCTCTGTTTACATTCTTCCGCTGTCTGTAGCAGTAAAGCACCCCTGCCTGAAGTATGTTAGCTTAGCTTATCTAAATTAGCCACACTTTGAAAAAAAAACCCACACTGACCGCTCGCCTCTATTGCCCTTCGGTGGGGGAAAATGGTAGACATTCTTACTCATTTATAGCCCCCGTTTATGGATCTCTTCCTTTCTTCTCCCAGCAATTTGCACCACAGTAATCGTTTTACTACTCACAAAATGACTCCCTGCCCAGCGTGCTTGCCCTTCTGGAGCATTATGGGTTGTTTAAGTTGTAAGATAAACAGGTTTGTGGACCTGAGGCTGTGGAATGCGTTCAGTGGGTCAGGCCTGTGTGATTTATAGGCGCCTATGATGAATTGCCTCCCTTTTCGAGGGTTAAGAATGATCAGATTTACCTAACGGAGAGCACTGAACTAATCTGTGGATTCAGCTGTGACCCTTGTACCCTCACACCTCAGCGAATGAGGTGAGTTTGTTTAATCCGACCCTCCTCTGTGTGAATGTTATCAGTCAGAGCATCTACTTCGGCCAGACAGCAGGGCAAAAGAGCAGACGGCTCAGACGAATGAACCTCGGACCGTTCGCAGATTAGCAGTGACATGTATTTTATCACCCACAATATTCCCCTTGATTTCTCTCTTTATTTGTGTTGTCAAGTCTGCATAAGAAAGCAGTTTTATTGTCTCTTTTTTCCCAGAGAAGATAATTATGCCTGTTTTTTAATGCACACGTTTAGCAAATTTAGAAGCATGATTGGTGATTTTGCATGGATGGTCTGTAGCGGGAGTCTGTTTATGAATATATATTCATATGCCACTTTATTAGGTACACATGATCAGCTGCTTATTAATGGTAATGTCTGAGGAGCCAATCACACATTAGCAGCTTAATGCAATTTGTCATGTAGGCATGGTTGGGATGATCTGCTTAACATCCAACCAAGCATCAGTAAGAAGAAGAAAGGTGATTTAAGTGAAACTGCTGTTCCACTGTGATTTTTTACACAAAACCATCTCTAGGGTTTAAAGAGAATAAGCACATTTGCATGCATTCTAATATGCTGATAACTCAGACATCAAGATTTGCCAACCAATAAACCATTGATGCAGGTAAATGGTGTTTACCATGTTAAAAATTCACTTGTTCGGTGGCAGTGACGTCAAAATGTAATTAATTGCAGATCTAACTTCTAGTATTTAATTTATGTAGATTGTCATGTATCATAACAAATTTGCCTCTATTTCTTACTTTCTTACTGCAAGCCATTTGATCTGTCTAAATGTCTTTAAATCTGTAGGAAGAAGAGGTTGACGTCACATATCACTGATGCACATTTCAATAAACCATCAGAAAGGAGGTTAACTATTATGGCCTTACTTAGAAAAAAGTTTATACATTAACATGCTCATTTTTGATTTATTAAGCTTAATTGGGTTAAGAACATGTGTTAACACATCAATGATCCTAAAAAGAAAAATTACATATAAAGTGAGCCGCTTTGTTGAGGTCAGAGGAGCATAGACTGGTTCAGGCTGATTAAAAGGGTAACCGTAACTCAGAGAAGCACTTGTTTTGATTGAGGTCTGCAGAGGAGCATCTCTGAACGCTCAAAATTTTAAACCTTCGAGCAGATGAGTTACAGCAGCAGAAAAGCACACTGACAGCAGGGCAAAGGGCAAACCTTGTTAAAAAAATGTATGTTCCCAGAACAGTCTCAGAATGTCCCTGCTGGTGTAAAGGACGTTGCCTAGTAATGTTTCCAGAATGTTCTGAGAAGGTCAAGGTCAGTTAAAGGGTTGGGGGACATTATTTGGCAGACCTTCACAAAACATTCAGAATATTCTCAGGACATTCAGGGGACCATATTTTATTTGGAAATTTGATATTCTCAGAACGTTCATGCTGATGTCAAAGACATTGCCTTGCATTCTCAGAACGTTATGGGAAGATCATGCTGTGGAGCTCTTTAAAGGGTTGGGGAACATTCACTTTTGATTTTTCAATGTATTGTTTTCATAGCATTACCTAAATAAAACCATTAGGAAACATTGTTTATAAGTAAATTTTTAGCTGATTTAAAAATAACAATTTTACAATGTTCTGGTCATTTTTTACCATTCCCCTTACCTTAATTATTTTTTTTCAAAAATGTTTGCTTTCTTACATGGGATCCAAAAAATAGCCCAGATCTATATGGAAACTTTCTGTTAATGTTCTAAATGTCCTCTGTAATGTTGTTGTGAACCATAGACTGACCAAACAATAATGTCATTATATGACTGACAGAGGATCATATGGGAAAATTCTGTTAACGTCCCAAATGCCCTTTATGTAATGTTCTTATTTGACCATAAAATAACCAAAAATGATATGTCCTCCTAAAGGCATATTGAAGAGCGAGGACATTATTATATGATCAGCAGGACTATGTGGGAAGTTTATATTAAAATCTCAAATGACCTCCTTGTAACATTCTTATGTGACTATAAAACAACCAATACGAAACATCCCCCTAAAGTCATATCGAGAACATTATTATATGACCAACAGTGGACCATGTGGAAACATTATATTAACATCCCAAATGTCCTCATTGTAACGTTTTTATTTGATCACAAAATTATCAAAATAGAACATCACCATATAAGAAGCATTCAACTTTTAAAGCCAAAAGAGGACGTTTTGGGATCATCCCTCATGTTCTAGACTTATAGAGAAATTTTAGGGAATGTTGCACAAGGACACAAAAGAGTGTCCCCTTCTAAATGAAGACTTCTCAGATTAGCTTGGATTTGTTCACAGCTTACGAGAAACTTACATTTTATTATTCAGAATTTTCTCCTGTATGTCTCTCTTTGTTTATATTGCTGCTCCTGCACCAGATGAGATGTCTCTTGAGAGATTGAGATTCATTTGACTGAGCAAGAGTGACCTGAGCAGACATAGCCTTCTTCACTTCCAGATGACTTCTGGCAATAGTGATGCAGGTCATCAGACCTTGTCATTAAATTAAAGATCATGCAAATCTAATCATTGTGCTATTTGTACAGTCTGGGAGCTTCACAAGCATATGACAGGAGGGGAAGAGGACATTTTAGGATAAGAAGCCCTTTTTTCTGGTCGAGATCTTTAGTTGCTTCACACAGAGATTAGGAAATAACAGGCTAGCTCCAGCCGTCACATCCAGAACATGAGATTGGGGTCAGATGTGAGCTAATGCCACTCGCTTAGTCATGCACACACACATATGGTCAGTGGGACGGTCATATAATTTTGCCCATGGGAACAGACGTCAAGTCAGCTTGAAAATAACACTTACATTTTTTTATTATTTATAAACTATATTATGTAATGTAAACCTGCTTTAAAATGTCGTTCAAAATCTTAAATTGTTCACTCAAAGATTAAAACTGTCATTAATTACTCACCCTCATGTTACTTTAACCCCCTGAGACATTTGTTTGTCTTCAGAACACAAATTAAAATATTTTGGGTGAAATCTGAGAGCTCTCTCATCCTCAGTGGCTACCAAAGATTTCAGAAAAGAACAAAAAACTGACCACATGCCTTCAGTGGATCAATCTAAATATTATCAAGATACGAGAATGTTTTTAGGAGAACATAAAGCAAAAATAACAACTTTAATCAGCAGTTTCTTCTCCTCAGTGTCAGTATATTGCACACGTTTACGCATACCGTATGCTCCTGTGCAGTTTCCTATGTTTGAAAAACGCACCGGCATACATATTTAATTATAATGTTGTTAAGAAAAAGAAATTCTTAAAGAAAGGCAAATAATATTAATAATTTGTTCTTTAAGTGCATTTTTTCCATGTCTAAAAACAGTTTGAAAACCAGTTTCAGTTTACTGTGATAAGTTACCTACCCCAATGTTAAATAATGATAGGTTTAGTATTGTAGATCAAATTCATTCATTCATTTTCCTTATTCATCAGGGGTCGCCACAGTGGAATGAACCGTCAACTTATGCAGCATATGTTTTACGCAGCAGATGCTCTTCCAGCTGCAACCCAGTATTCAGAAACATCCATACACACTAACATTCACACACATACACTACGGCCAATTTAGTTTATTCAATTCACCTAGAGCACATGTCTTTGGACTGTGGGGGAAACCGAGTACTCTGAAAAAACCCATACCAACAAGGGGAAACATGCAAACTCCACACAGAAATGCCAACTGACCCAGCTGGGACTCGAACCGGTGACCTTCTTGCTGTGAGGTGACAGTGCTAACCACTGCGCCACTGTGTCGCCCGTTGTAGATCAAATATTTAGATATAAATAACTGCGACATCAACTTTCAAGTATATTTTTCACTTATCAAAAACTTTGACTTGTTTTCACAGCGAGGCGAACAGAGAAGCTGTTTAGTGCCGTACTGCTGTCATGCTACATAAATACCTGAACTGATTGGGCCACTGTGTGAAATCAACAAGTAACAAGCAGATCTAGGGATTAAACTCTGGAGAATATCAGACGCAATATTTAATTGCCTTGTGCTGAGATCTGGCTGAAGTGCCGCGGTGGCCTGTTAATTAGAGGACAGCCTGCTAAATGAAGCATACCTGTGACATGTTGTTTCTGCTCACTGCTCTCTCACACTCTAATTACGGCAGAAAGAGAGAGCCGGCTCTTTGTTTTGCACCTTGTTTCAAGTGTCAGTCTGTAGAATGGTCTCTCTTTGCTAGCTGTCACGAGTAACGAACGCTCACAGACTGAAACGCGCACACACACTTGTATCGACTCAAAGACCTTAAAGGTGTTAAAGTCCCTATTACTCTCCAATTAACCAAATTAACTTCTGCATATCGTCCCTTAGCTTGCTAAGCGTGTCCTTTCTGTCTCCATAACGCCATTTTTCACATGTTTATCATGGTTGGGCTGTCAGAAGAAACACTTTTTATCTAGCAAACGGCTGAATTGCTGCTGTGTTGGAAGACTCAATTTCCATAGCCGCATCTCTGCCGAGCCGTAGGTAAATTGAATGTTATTCTCCTGAGTAGACGAGTAATGGATGTTTAACAAGCATGTCACTCAATGGATGGCTTTATAACCCCTGTCTGCTCGTGATATAGCGGTTATATCCACCAACTTGGCTGTGCGCCACACTTCAAATAAATGTCAAATAAATTCAGCTTTTTTACGGGGGTAAAAACAACAGGAGTCCTCCTCGCATGCTGGAAACGAGTGCAAAAAAGTTTTCAATATTCAGCCTGGATCTTCGATACTTGCAGCTTGGAAGATTTGTTCAGGCTCAATGTGTAAAACAGCTTGAGGTAGCCAAGATCAATACAGTCATTTTTAACAGAGGGCTGATATTGATCGCCGAGAGTGTCTTTACTCGGAGCCCAATCTCATTGTTGCAGACTAAGACGCGTATTATTGTAATCATTGAGATGTTTCGTCTGCCAATCTGCTTCAGAAATAGTTCAGAGGAGTGGAGCGTCCCTGACACTGAAGATGAGAAAATTCTATGAACTCAAATGTATTTTCCATGCCATATTTGGTGCGTTACTTCTTTTTTCTCCCCCCCCTCTCTCTCTTTCTCTCTCTCTCGATGTGTGTGTGTGTGTGTGCCAAGGTGCGCTGTGGATTGTGACGAATGAATCAACGAAAGCGCCGGATATGTGAATAAAATATGCGCCATGAATCGGATTCGTCTGTAAAGGCTCATTAAACCAATCCACATCCATCAGGGACCTCCAGGGAGGCAGGGGAAACTGTCCATCACTCAAAGCCTGGGTGCCGAGGAGCTTTTTTTTTCCGCCCTGACGCGCTCAGCCCGACGCCAACGTCCCCTTAACAAATAATTGTCTCTGCACTCAGGGGAGGGCATGACATCAGCCAGTCTCTTATCCGTCTTGCCCAATGAACAGCTTGCAGCCATTATAAAATCCTACAACCCTGGGTAAATACCACAGTCATTATGGTGGCGCTAAATGGCAGCCTCTGCTCTCACTGGGACGGGGGTAAATGCCACCGGGGTCATCGCCGTGCCAAGTGGGCAAATAGTAGTGGGTCATTTCTGAATGATCCGCCACATGGTAAAGGGCAAGAGGTTGCTTTTATACTGACTGGCGGTGAGACATCTGAACTGTGAAATTGCTCCGTAAGATGTCTCAGTCTTTATGGAGAACAGAAAAGCAGGCTTTTAGTTATCTGACGGGTCGCTCTACTTTTACGATCAATTGTCCGTTGGCTTCAGGCACTTCAGAGATTCTGTCGCCTCTGTTCTGGAAGATAGATGTTTGTCTTTGCATGTTTGCTGTCTGCTCTGCTTGCCATCGGGGCTATTAGCGAAACCATGAAAACACAGAAAAGATAACCTTTGCTGTTAATAATAACTCTGGCACAATAAAACATAATTGACTTCACCATGACCTCCCTTCACCCTTTCCTGGATTTCTTTTTTTTAAAAGAGAGAATGCCGTACACCTCTGTAATTGCTTTGTTAATATTTGGCAAATTTATACAATTGCCTGTTGGAATAGAAAGCCTTTTGTCAGCTTGTTGGGCCAAACAATCTGCATAATTTGTTATAATTTATTCATTGGACCATTCGCAATGGGAAGGGGCGATATATTCATAAAGAGTAAATGGGGTAGATTGAGCGCTATCATAAAGTGTGCATGGGCAAATGAGTCTATTGAATGTGATTTTTGTTCACAGTTTGTGAATATTTCCATGATTTCCTCTTAGTGATGGATCATCAGAGCTACTGATTTGCAGTGTTTTTCCTTTGTCTGAAAGATTTCTTTCTTGCACAAAGATGTTCTAAATCTTAAAGGTTATGGGGTACCAGACTGACTTAATAAATAAATTGTGCAATAATTTAATTATTAAAAATTATTGGGTAAATTAATTTGTTGTTTTTTTGCTTAATTTTATTGTCACAATTAAGCATTTTCTCTATTATAAAAATATCATTTCTGTTGTTTATCATGTTTAGCAGAAAATCTGATGGAAGTGGGCGGACCCAGAGATATACTGTCTTTTTATTTTATTTTTAGCATTTTTGCTATTAAATGAAAAGAAAAAAAGTTGAAAAAATGCAAACAGAAGAGTTCAGCAAAAATGTGTACAATTTATTAAAATTCTCGCAACAGGTCTGACTTTAAAGTCCATGTGAAATCAAAATTGACTATGTTTATTTTACTAGCAAGGGTGGCGCAGTGGGTATCGCTGTAGCCTCACAGCAAGAAGGTTGCTGGTTCAAGCCTCGGCTGGGTGGTGTTCCGGTTTCCCCCACATTCCAGAGACATGCGCTACAGGTGAATTGGGTTAGCTAAATTGTTTGTAGTGTATGTGTCTGAATGTGAGTGTATGGTTGTTTCCCAGTGATGGGTTGCAGCTGGAAGGGTATCCGCTGCGTAAAACAAATGCTGGATAACTCGGCGCTTCATTCCCCTGTGGTGACTCCTGATTAGTAAAGGGACTAAGCCGACAAGAAAATGAATTAATTAATTTTGCTAGCACACATTGTTGCGAACAGTTAATCCATGCAAGGTAATTCACCAAAAAATATAGTTTTGGTAATTTTCAATCAAAGTCTGACCATTTGCTACCATGTTTAGAGTGGTGGTTCTTCTCTGCTCATGTCAACTTGATGGTTTCTATAGCAATATTCTTAACCATGCCCCTTTAGATTGCTATGAGTGAATGATGCACAAAACTCCACACCCTACTCAATTTCCCTATAAGGGTGAAGTACATCAACATACTGAAAAAAAAATCTCAGCAACTTCCAGTTCACATGGACTTTAAAGGTTTATCAGTTACTGATACAAATCCATTTCTCTATGGAGAAAATTAAGAATGCTTTACTTTCAGATCCTCACTGTTGTGCTAAACTCAGTATACTTCTGCAAAAGATTAGCCAATTGCTTCCAAGTACTATTATTGTCTGTTAGTTGACATTTGTGAAAGCTTCACTTGGGAAATAATTTTTTTTCTTTTGCGTTATGGAAACGAGACATATATAAACTTAACCAGTTATTGTTTTGTGATATTTAATATAATTAAAATATTTCAATAAAGGCTTTACTTTGGGCTCAATTATTTAATAATTTCTTTAACAGTCCTTCATAAACAGAAGCGTGTTATGTTTGATAAACCTGTATATTTTGATTAGATTTAGATTACCTTCTTGCTCGCTTTTTAGTTTTAATATTGGAGTCATATGTTGAATTTGGCTCAGAAACTCAATTGAAAAAACTCGCTTCTGCTTCTCCGATAACATCTGTTTGTTTAATACATGCTTATTTCTCTTTAATCGTACCCAGCTTTCAGTCGCTCCGAGATTTCCTTTGAATTCAGCTCCCGCAATCATTTTGCAATTCACAATTTTGATTCCTCCACTCATGTACGCATGCAGCCAGTAAAATGTCTTGCCTTCACTCCTGTGCGGTTATTGGATTTGTGAAAGATGGAGGCCCATGACCAGCCTGGCGGTGTGTAGCATTGTAATGAGGCGCTCTTCCTCTCACATATCATTACGGACAGGTCTCTGGAGACTATAAATCTCATCTCCCGCACTAATCACAGTAACCCTTTCCATTCCTCCGCCTTTTTAGCCGCCACATTCACTACGCTTCCATATCAGAGTGGCTGTTTCCACAAAAGATTGGCATTGAGAAGTGAAAGGGGCCCTTGATGTGATCCAGTGTCAGCCCCGCGGTCTCATTAGAACGTCTCTATAATCCCACAGAGCACGTCTCTGCAGTTGCCGCTTTTAAAAAAAATGCAGCACACTTAAAAAAACTGGAAAAAAAACACCTTTTCTCCAGGTCTCTTGGGAGCACAGATGGAGAATGACCATTTCACCGCTACTAAAACTGCACTCGGCCGGTGCTCGTAAACCGCTTTACAGTATGAAAGCGAGCTCGTTGTGTGTTTGTGGATGTATGTGCGTGTTTGTTTTAGATCATATATGTAATATGTGTAGATGTGGTGCGCACATATGGTAGTGGGAGGCTTTGTTTGGTTTGGGTGAGTGAAACTGTCACCTGTGCAAGCCGAGGTGATTTTTTTCCCCCGCTGAGCTCAACGTGTTTGATGCATTAGGTCAGCGTACATTTACCATCGCCTTCACCGCCTGCGAACTCTGCTTTTTCTAGACCTTTGACTAATTCTTTAATGTAATATACCATTCAAAAGTCTGGGGTCATGTTTTTGGAAGAAGTCGCATTTGCTCACTGTTTCTTTAATAAAATATAGGGAAATCTATTTATTATTATTATTATTATTATTATTATTATTATTATTATTATTATT
>CAIGQQ010038251.1:4557012-4588111 GCA_903798035.1 Danio albolineatus
TATTATTATTATTATTATTATTATTATTATTATTATTATTATTATTAATAATAATAATAATAATAATAATAATAATAATATTATTATTATTATTATTATTATTATCATTATTATTATTATTATTATTATTATTATTATTATTATTTAAAATATCTTGTTAATGTCTAAGCTGAATTTTAAAACTGTAATATGTTCTCCCATGTTTGACAAAAAAAGAAGGATACTGATTTGCTGATGTTGCCCAAGAAATGTTTAATTGTTATCAAAGCTAAACATTTTAATTACAGTACTTGATTTTGTGAATATTTTTTCACATTTTTTTGTTAGTTTGCAGTGCATTCGTGTCATACTTTATTATAAAGTGGTGAAACTAAAATGAATTAAAATGAATACTTCTAAAGTATTTAATATTCATTGTAGCATGTTAGTAGCATGTTAACTCTTACAGTCAGCTAATGGTAACAATAGATATATACACTGGATGTCGCATAGGCTATTGTTGTCTATTGAAAGGAATGTGTCAATAGAGCCGCCATCTTAGTACAGGGTAGCTGTCCTGTGAATCGAATGGAGCCATATACACATATAAACATTTGGGTGTTCCCTTCTGTGAATGAATTTAATATTTTATCATTTAAGGTGGAAATTATACACATTAAGGTGCTGGCACTGTTGTTATACCCTTATAAGTTACTTCAAAAACAAATGTTATCTAACAATAATACAAGTTTCTGGCACCAGTCAGAGTCTTATTGTCATATTTCTTTTTCATTTTCGCTGATTTTCTTTAACAAAACTATCATAAGCATATATTTAGTGCATGTTGGTGCTACTTTGCCTTATGGTCAGTGCAGTAAGTGACCGTAGTATCATCAATAACGTTACTTGTTGAGCACAAAATTTGCCTTACCTGTGAAAAAACTTACCTGTGAAATGTTATGCCTTTATGCTTAGTTTTCTTTGATCACTTCACACCCGTATGCAGTGCAAAAGTCCAGCATCTTCTGTTTGGCATTAGTCTTGTGTGGCTGAATGGCTTTTGTCCTGGGAGCGCTGTACCAATATGGCGGCGTGATGGTATTGACTCATGTTCAGTGCCCCTATGTCATAGCTAATGTATATATTTATGAATGGTAACAAAACATTATAAACCATCACAGTAAAAGGGAAAATACCCATTCAATGACAATTCAAATAATGCTTATTTAAGTGTTTGAGATCATCAAGGCTTTCGATATCATTAAAACTATAAAAAGACTTAATACTTCTACAATTTAATA
The DNA here is from genome assembly GCA_903798035.1 of Danio albolineatus. NCBI lineage: Eukaryota > Metazoa > Chordata > Actinopteri > Cypriniformes > Danionidae > Danio > Danio albolineatus. The sequence continues at coordinate 4,558,293 of CAIGQQ010038251.1, forward strand.
ACACTTATATTTTCTAAATAATGTAAAAAAAACATATTCTGATGAACCTTTATCTAATAATGTATCATTAATCACATATTTCTTGAAAAGTCTTAAATATAGAGCACTCTAATTTTTGTTTTAAACAAAGACACTTTACTTTTTGTACACTTAAGTTTAGTTTGTTTTTAATTTTAGCCTTTAATATTTATTTATAATTTTAAATCGAAGCTAAATGTATTAATTGTTCACTGTTTAAGAAACAATTATTAAAAAAATAGCTTTTTGGATTATGAATTGGATTTTATAAAAAGTATTCTATTTTGTCAACCACTATGCAATTGTTGCATATCACCAAAAAGCAGATTTAAAATAATTGTCTCCTGGTGTTTGGTTTATGACAGTAACCTTGCTCTGTACCTTCCGTGAGAGAGTGAAACTGTAAAACGACCTTTGCACGAAAAGCTTGCGACCTGACAATGTCCAGGCTCCGCAGGCCACCCTCGAGTACAGGCCTGGACGATTAATCCACCTCCCCATGTTTACTGCAGCGTGGATTACTGCTACATCTCTGGGATTAGCCAGAAATGCGGCACAGATCGTATAGCAGGGATTAGTCATAATTCACAGTTTTAACAGCCAATTAATCTTTGATGCAGACCAAGCCAGCTGACCGGCTTTGCCTGGATAAAATGGGACCCTGTAGGTGCAAACCGAACAGAGAGAGCGTGAGGCGTTCCAGCGCTAATGCATCCTGACAGGGTGAGTGAAGAGGCAGCTCATTATTATGCCACGCATCAGGAGTCTGGCACTGACCCCTGACTCCATAAAGACCCTCTGGAACATGAGCCTCAACCGCTCACTTCCAGCAATGTGGCCCAAACTGAAACAAAGGAAAGAGAAAATGGACCCTGTGATATCAGAGCGTGCAGCATTAAACTTGAGGTTCAGACCCGAGTCTCGTTATACCCTCAGAGATCTGCGAGTCCAAATTGTGCAAGTACACATTTGATGATTGAGTATTATAAAACATCATCTTGATTAAAAACATCTCGTTTACAAATATTTGGAGGTATATCACTGTAATAAATTGCTGAAAAATGTACAGTATTACTGGCAATTTTGGTTAAACATAAATGTTCATAAAGATCATAAACGCTTCAAGTTATGTGCATTTACCACGTGCATACACCATGTGCAGCAGTAGGACGTGACCAGAGGCGCTGTAATGTTATAGAAGAGAAAGCTAAAATGCTGTCCAAACGCTGCTGTTTCCACAAAGCTTGTTCTGTTTCTGTATTTGGGCTTTCAAAGGACATGAAACAAAGACAGAAGTGCTTACAGTTTAATTTTAATTATGTTCCAGAGAATTATAAAAAATATATAGCTAGCATTTGACAAAGGACAGCTTCCAGAACCTCTCCCAGTTCAGTGCTGGATTCGGCTAAAAGCTTCTTCTACCGATGAAGCTGTGGAATGTGAGCCACAAACTTTATGTGTTTTATTTTGTTAAAATAAAATCAATTACATGCACAGTTCCTAGCGTTAACGGTATATTGTAGTGAGGACGTAAACAGGGATGTAAGCAGTGAGAAATGCTGTTTGGCACCACTAAAAATTTAGCTACAAATCATCGGTCAAAACACTGTAAACACCCACAATCTTCAGCAGCGTGTGCAGTGTCTCTTTATGCAGCCGCTTTCAGTGTCTCTCTATGTGGACACCTTCTGTGCGTTCTACATCTTAAATAACAAACTCGAAAAAGATATGTGAATATTTCATATTACTTACTCATGCTTATTCCAAATATATGTAAAAGACACTTGTCAGATTTTATTTTAGAGAGCAGGCATGAGGTTCGGCTATGTGCTCTTCATTTTCTGTCTGATTCAGCTACTGTTTACACAGTGCTAAAGCGCATGCTTGTAGGGGCGTGACATGGTGACGTGGAGCCAATACGCTAATCACAGCATATTATGTTAGCTGACCGATCATAGCCTCTTATGAGCGGGCCTTTCGCATTTTGTTTTCATGTTAGCAGAGTAGCTGTATATAATCAAAGGAAGATATTGTATTTTCTACAAATGAAAGATGAGCACACATTGCTTTGCATCTTATAAACACAACCAAGCCTTAAAAACACACGGTGGACCACTCATTTAATGCACTGGTAGATCCAGTATGTTTTGATCACAGTTTAAAAAAATGCGCTTCTCTCAAACATTAGTAACCATAGTAATCCAAGGACAGTTCATTTGTTTTCTGTGATCAAGGACACTGACTTGCTTCACCAGGGAGATGAGGGAGATCAATCAACAAGCAATTATACTAAGAAATATTTGCAAAGAGGTAGCTAACACATGTTACTATGAGCTATTAGATATGCCTGTGTCATTTATATTCACACACATAATCTCTCTCTTGCACACGCTCCCTCTCTCTTATGCCTAGTTCAGACTGCATGATTTTAGCCCGATTTTGACTCACCGACAGGTTTTGAGAAACCGCCGACAAATGCCTGAAATCACAGGCAAATCGGTGCTCGTGCACGCGAGTGACAGTCACACAATATTAATGATCAAAGACCTGATCTGAGCGAATCGCCGATGACTCAAATCATGCAGTGTGAAATGAGTTTAAACAAAGCAGCGACAAAACGCTAGCCCAGATAATCATGCAGTGTGAAAACATCTGTGACACGACTACTTTGAAAATCATGCAGTCTGAACTCGGCATTACTCGGCCTCTGACTGATTCAAAGCAGGAAGTAGCATTTCGTATCTGATGAAAATTTGGTCAAATTTTAAATTGAGTGCTTGATTCAGATTGGCTGATGGATATTTTAAGGTGTGCAATTATTTCCAGAGAACCACACAGCTAAAGTAGTCCCAGGCAGTTCTTGTCCGTGTTACAGTTGCATATCACTAAGCTCAATGACTTCAGTTATTTCCCAGCCAAAAACAGTAAAAAATCTAAACAAAAAAGAAGGGTTTGAATGAGATGCTTAACTTATATAATATTTAATTGTTAATTCATTGTTAGTTAATGTTAACTTATATATAATTAATGTTAACTAATAAAACATTGTAAAGTGTTACTGTAAATTCTAAATTGACATTAAGTTAAGAGACAATCCTGAAAAGGCATATATACAACAATTTAAATGTCTGGGGTCAGTAATTTAATACTTTTAATAATACTTAATGCATTTATAGTAGTTCTTTGCACTTCAGTTTCCTGGAATGAAAAAAAAAATGTCAAGCACATCAACACTGATCTGTGAGTTAGTCCAAGTTGTGCTTAGAAGAACGGTTCAAACTAATGAATCATAGGCCTGACAGATGTCGTAAATCTTAATAAGGAAGCTATTAAACGCATCAAGCAACCAATAAATCATTTCTCCGTGTCAGCAGTGTTTAGCTCCTAGATTAGTAATGAGATGAGAGAAGTCAGAAAGAAATGACAGCAGCTTTCATGGCATGACAGCGGCTGGTTCTGTGCCACCGGTAATTTGCGCTTCTGTCGTGTTTGATGCTCGCTGGACGGGCCGTGGTCACCTTGCGGTGCTTTTTTTTTCCTTGAGTGTCGGATAGAAAGGTCAGCGGTGCTCACCCGTGACATGACTACACTGAGACACCAGCTGCTTACTGTTCTGCACGCCATCATATCCACTCTCAGATGTTACGAGGAGCCACAGTGCAGAGAGGGGTGTTATAGTTTAATGCAAAGAACAGCCACTGTTTGATTCTGAAGCTTGACAGAGAGTGAGTAGAAAGGGTAGTTTTTTTGGATATGGAGGGTGATAGACAGTCAAACCGAAACATTTTTAGACACCAGATATAATTTTTGGCAACACTTTACAATTATTATATTATTGAGCTGTATGATATTGGAAAAAAACGGACATTGTTAATTTCTGTTTTTCTGCTATATATATTGCAATATAAATATAATTCCACAGGATTAGTTGAGTAACTCTGTTTAGAACAAATTCATAATTTTGCATTGATTGGGATGATTTTGAAGGCGAGTGAATCTGCATGAAATATACAAAATTATTCAGAAATATACAAAATAAATTAAAGCACAGATGAAAACAATAGAGGCGCCACGGTGGCCTAGTGGGCAGCACGATCGCCTCACAGCAAGAAGGTCGCTGGTTCGAGCCTCGGCTGGGTCAGTTGGCATTTCTGTGTGGAGTTTGCATGTTCTCCCCGTGGTTGCGTTTCCTCCGGGTGCTCCGGTTTCCCCCACAAGTCCAAAGACATGCGGTATAGGTGAATTGGGTAGGCTAAATTGTCCGTAGTGAATGAGTGTGAATGTGTGTGTATGTGTGAATGTTTCCCAGAGATGGGTTGCGGCTGGAAGGGCATCCGCTGCGTAAAAAAAATATGCTGGATAAGTTGGTGGTTGATTCCGCTGTGGCGACCCCGGATTAATAAAGGGACTAAGCCGACAAGAAAATGAATGAATGAATGAAAACAATAGAAAAAGATACACATGAAATAAATGTTCAGAAACTCAATAATCATATGTAAAATCACACCATTCCCAGTAAAAATAATTGAACACATTTATCCTTTGTTGAAGTGGCAAACTTTGTAATTTATTGTGCCCAAATGGTTTAAATACTCTTGAAATCTTAGTCACAGGCCTTAAAAACGCATCACAATAAACCATCTTTCACACTGTTAAAACTTATTAGATTAGACATATTATATTAATTTCAACATGACGTTGCAGATCCTGCGATGTTACTATTGTAGATCCACACATTGTGATATTAATGCTGAAAAGATATATTGTGCAGCACTGTTGTATTAGTTCATGTATTTACTAACATGAACAAAAAATGAGCAATTCATTTATTACAGTATTTGTTTTTTTGTTTTTTGTTAATGTAAGTTATTGAAAACACAGTTTCCTTGTTAATGTTAACTCAGTGCATTAACTAAGTTAACTAGCATTAATTTGGATTGCAATAATGCATTAGTAAATGTTGAACTATGATTAATTAATTCTGTACAGTAATTGTTCATTATTAGTTCATATCAATGTATATATTAAGTAGGGTAACATTAAAGGGGACCTAGTTTGGCTCATTTTACAAGATGTAAAATAAGTCTCTGATGTCTCTAGAGTGCGTATGTGAAGTTTCAGCTTTAAATACCACACAAATAATCTTTTATAACTCTTTGGAACTGCCCCTTTTAGACAATTAGGATTCTAATTGTGCGATTTTAGTGACTGTCACTTTAAATTCTTATAATATTGTGCTCCTGGGCATTATTCAAAAGTAGGCAGAGCTACAAATGCCTGTGTGTCAGCATAGTGGCAGACTCAAACAAGACTAACGTCATATGCTAGTGAGGGAGAGCTCATCATCTATGGGCAGGGCTTTTCATATCTGATGACACGTACAAAGGGAAAATGTCAATCAAAGTATTCCTGCAGACTGTTTTTATGATGTGTTTTTATAACAAATGTAATTAATACATTTTTACCATTAGAAGCTGGTTATATTCACAGACTGTGGCCACACAACTGTGTTTAAACCCTTTATAAAAGTGATTTTTGTATAATAGGTCCCCTTTAATTCATGAAAAATTAATTTTTAATATATTTTGCTATGGGTTCAGGGCACTATAAATTTAGTTTTGTATCTAAAGATTAAGTAAACTGTGACATTATAAACAAAAATGTTTTATTCATTTGACTTAGAACCAACAGAAAGTGAAAAGGGTACAGTGAGGTTTCAATGAAGCTGGTTGAAAGCAGAGACTGCAGGCTGTCATTGAGGATAAGGATGTACAGCATTGATCGTTGTGTAAATATTGTCATACTAACAGTTGTCTGAATTATTTTGGCTACTTGTGATCCAGGCTGGGGCGCCACGGTGGCCTAGTGGGTAGCACGATCGCCTCACAGCAAGAAGGTCGCTGGTTCGAGCCTCGGCTGGGTCAGTTGGCATTTCTTTGTGGAGTTTTCATGTTCTCCCCGTGGTTGCGTGGGTTTCCTCCGGGTGCTCCGGTTTCCCCCACAAGTCCAAAGACATGCGGTATAGGTGAATTGGGTGAGCTAAATTGTCCATAGTGTGTTTGTGAGTGAGTGTGTATGAATGTTTCCCAGAGATGGGTTGCAGCTGGAAGGGCATCCGCTGCGTAAAACAAATGCTTGATAAGTTGGTGGTTCATTCCGCTGTGGCGACCCCGGATTAATAAAGGGACTAAGCCGAAAAGAAAATGAATGAATGAATGATCCAGGCTGACATGTTGGTTCAGTGGTTAGCACTGTCGCCTCACAGTAAGAAGGTCACTGGTTTGAGTCCCGACTGGGCCAGTTGGCATTTCTGTGTGGAGTATGCATGTTCTCCCCGTGTCCGCATGGGTTTTCTCCAGGTGCTCCAGTTTCCCCCACAGTCCAAAGACATGTGGTATTGATGAATTGTAGTGTATGGGTGTATGTGTAAATAAGTGTGTATGGGTGATTACCAGTAATGGGTTACGGCTGGAAGGGCATCTGCTGCGTAAAACATATGCTGGAATTGTCGGCAGTTCATTCCACTGTGGTGACCCCTGATAAAGAAAGGACTAAACCAAAGGAGCATGAATGAATATAATCCATCACATATAAACTGTACTTCTTATAAAATTATCTGATGTCATAAAGATGAATTAATTTTGTTTTTATGTTTTACTACCATTTTACTATACCATTTCATTGTAAACTATAGGGAATAAACTGAAATCATGAGAAATTTTGAAGATGTCAGAATGATTTTTGTTTTGACTGTAGTATCCTAATTTAGAATGTGGTTAAAGGAATAGTCTTGTGTTGTTACAAACCCAGTAAAACTCATTATCAACAAAAAAACATTTTCAACATCCTTTGATGGAAATGCAGAGTATTGAAAAATAGTGGTAAACTATGTTGACTTGAGAGACAAGCTCTAGAATGAAATGAACAAGCTACTGTTGAGCTATTTATTTTTACGTGTTATGGATTCATTTGTATATCATGGATTGGTCTTCAACCTTGACATTTTGTATTGAACTGAACTGATTCATTTTAAACTGACTAGAACCAGCATACTATTCTGTTGCCTGCCTGGTATGCTGAATGTGTTACACAACGTTGTTATTAAACTTGTTTTTAGACATTGTTCATCCTTGTAAAGTGGTTTTGACTCTTCAATGCTATAGAAAGAAGGATGACTTGACTATTGGTTTGCCATAAAATTGCAGTTTTTAATTAAACCGTTAGAAAAGTTCTAGTTAGACACTTTTGACATTGAAAATATCCAGATAATGGCAATTAAAAAACTAAGCCTACTGCTTAAAGGAAAAGTTTTCAGCTTTATTCAAAATATCTTCTTTTTTGTTCAACAGAGGAAGGAAACACATAAAGGTTTGGAACCACTTGAGGGAGACTATGTATTTTGGTGAACTATCCCTTAACGATGAATCTGATTACACATGTTCTCTCAAATGTGAGCTCTCTGAAGGATCAAACCCCATTTTTCCATGTACATTTAGCATCCACACACAGTTGATTGCTTAGCCGATTAATAGTGTGCGCAAACACAGGCACTCAGCACGTCTTTGTCTTTAAAATACAGTTTAGAGTCCTAAGCATAATTACATATGCGCTGACACAATGCAGTTTTCTTTTGAACAATAAAAAATACAAAAACAAGACAGCAATGAAAAATAAATAAATATGAGATGCTAGTATTTTTAACTCCTAGTTTTTAGAATGCATTTATCACGCTGCAAAAGATGAGAAACACAAACACAGTCTGTCAAATGTCCATTAAGCAGATGTTTACATAGACAAAGAGAGAACAGGGAAAAGCAGGACAGGGAATGCAAAACCATGGAAAGAACTACTACTGTTTGAAATTTCATGTTTGTGTTATGGTGACAGGCTGAACGTTGCTGATATTTGATCATTTTGTTTTATAAATCATTTACTTTAATGCAATAAATGCTCCATTAGTGTATTTTTTACATTTTAAACTTGCTTAGTTGATGTCTACACTGAATGTTCACATTTTGACTGAGAAATACCTACACTGTAAAACAAATTAGTAATTTTACGGTTTATTTCCAGCAGCTTGGGTGCCGAAAAATAAAACTTAAAATAGCGACCGTTAAATTACAGAAATTTACTGTAAAATAACAGATATCAAATTACAGATATTTACCAAAAATTTTAATTTAAGGAAATTTCTGTATTTTATTATCTGTTATTTAACGGTATATTTTTGTAATTTAATGGCCGTTATTTTACTCTTTTTTTTTTCTGGCACCCCAGCTGCCGGAAATAAATTGTAAAATTACAGATTTTTTTTTTTACAGTGTAGGATAATGGAAGTCCTTTATAGGATTTCTGAAGAAAGCTGATACAAATCATTTCTCTTTATAACTTTGTATAACTAATAACTTTGTATAATTAATCTTGGATCACCTGCTATTAGTATACCATTGTTATATTGTTGTATGATGTGCCTTTATATTGTATGTGTATGTGCATGCATTAGGTTGATGAACATAACAACAAATCTTGAATTTAGTCAATCATTCTGGAACAATATTATTACTTAGCCATAGAACAAGCAAAGTAAAGCGTCACGAAAGTTTAAAGGGGATCGTTTGACTCATGTGTTTTTATAATCCAATAAACCTGGTCGTCTGATGCAGTTTGGGAATGGACTGAAATTTAAGTGCTTTTTTCAATGAAAATTCACACATGCATCCTTCCTCTCCTTGACACGTTCATGAGAGTTAATGGGAAAAGCAGACTGTTAACTAAAGCTGTCAAAATAGTCTTCAGTTATTAAAATAAAGATGAAGTCAATTGTAAAAAGTTACACTTCAAAACTGAATTAAACAAATTAAATTTTAATTTGAAAAAAACAAACAACTCATAATTATTCAAACTAAAATACATTCATTCATTTTCTTTTTGGCTTAGTCCTTTTTTTCATCAGGGGTCACCACAGCGGAATGAACCGCCAATTTATCCCGTATATGTTTTTACGTAGCGGATGCCCTTCCAGCTGCAACCCATCACGGAGTATGGGAAACACCCATACTTTCATTCACACACACTACGGACAATTTAGCCCACCCAATTCACCTGAACTGCATGTCTTTAGACTTGTAGGGGAAAACGAAGCACCCGGAGGAAACCCATGCGAACACAGGAGAACATGCAAACTCCACACAGATATGCCAACTGACCCAGTCGAGGCTTTGAACAGCGACCTTTTTGCTGTGAGGTGAGAACGCTATCCACTGCGCCACCGTGCTGTAACTTTTTTTATTGGGCAAATATGCATTTTTTTTTTTTTTGGTAAAACATTTTTTGAAAAAAATTGTGTTTATTTCGAAATTTTGTGTTTCAGAAATTATAATTACTTGTTCTAAACTGTAACGTTAAAATGTCTAATGACTTTATATTGCAAAAATTGTAAATTGTAATAATACACAAATAGTGTAATACCTAAAGCTGTGAAAATAGTGTTCAGTTATTGAAATGAAGAGGAAGTAAATTGTTACATTTAAAACTGAAATAAACAAAAAAAAAGAAATCTTAATTTTAAAAAAATCTCATAATTATTACAACCAAAATGAAAATGTGATTAGTGAAAATATATTTTAAAATATTTACATTATATTTAATTCAAAGTATTAGGATTATGGTAGTTTACAAATATTAAAATTACTATGAAAGTGTGATTTGTGAATGAATTAGATTTTTTGAATCTTTTTTTGAAGCTTGAAATCCTTTGTCCACATATTAGTATAGAAAAAAAAGTCATTTATATACTTTCGAACAATGTAATTATGAGTAAACGGTGACTTATAATAACTTTTGGGTTACCTCATTTCACATATATCAAGGCATAATTTCTGAAGCTTGCCTTTTTTCTTTACACACGCTGTATCCTCATCCAGAATATGCTTTAATATCTCACTAAATCTCCCTCATTTTACAGCTAAAGAACGAAAAGTCAGGTTACCATGACTTGACTGACATCTTCTCTCAATTTAGCTTCACCCATACCTTCCATTCGCTAAACAATGCAAGCAGGAGTCCACCGCTATTACCTTTTATCTTCTGGAAATTCCTCTCCGAAGTGACCCTTTCCTTTTCGATGTGTCAGTCATCATCAGCGGGACATGCAGAGAATAACTCGAGTCTATTCAGTCTGAGTAAAAGGCCACCTCTGGCTCTCTGACTTTATTGAAATACATCTGCCTGTTTCATTCACGCTCTGCGGATCCCACCGGAGGGTCAGGTATCTCTCGGAAATGAAGCCAGACATTCCTCCTCCTTTTTTCTTCTTCTTTCTGTGTATTCCCACTTCTATAGCTCAAATGTGCAGATTGGTGTCTGCGTCAGGGAAATCCCAGTTGCTTTGATTTGATAAGGAGCTTGTTGCCTGTATTCAAGGTCTTAAATCGGCACTGCATCTGTTAATGTTTCCGCTTGTCTTTAAATTGGACTTCCTTTGTCCCTGAAGACCTGTCCTCAACAAGTGGCTTTTTTATCTCCAGCTGGAACACTTTTCCCATCAAAGAGTGCTGAGTGAGTGTGTCAAGTGCTTTTTCATGGAGCAGAGTTCATACACAGCTGTGCATGATTGAAATCATTGAAATCTCAATATATAGGTCTCAAAGGTTTGATGAAATACTGGACTTTCTTTTAGGCATTGAATGGTATATAATACTGGTCATTGGTATACAGTATGGGATGTTAACAAATAGGCAGTAGAAAGGCTTTTTTTGTGTAAAACAAGTTTTTAAGAAAAAATAATTATATTTATAATTATGTTTGAAGTCTGATCTTTGAGGAAATATAAGGCTTCGCTAATTTTATCAATTCTTTCACTGTTTATTAATTAATTGTTTTACTTTAAACTGTAAAGTAAAAATGTCCTATGATGTGAGAGCAAAAAATAAGCAAAACACTTTGTCATAATATACAAGTAGCGGGATTTATTCTGTGGCATTGACACAATGCTCAACTGGTACTGATGGGCCCAAAGTGTGCCTAGAAAATATCCCCCACACTGTTACACCACCACCAGTCTGAACCGTTGATACAAGGCAGGATGGATCTATGATTTCATGGTGTTAATGCCAAATTCTGACCCTACCATCAAAATGTCGCAGCAGAAATTGAGACTCATCAGTGTTACAAACCCCTTGATGTTATGTCTAGGGGAAAGTGGGGTTAGACATTTATATAATTAAAATAATTTCATACCAACAGTGAATGAAGTGCAAAAGACAACCAAAGTAATACCAAAAGGTGTGACTTTATTTACAATACCCAAAGTGAACAAAAACAGCGAATGAATCAAAAATAAAGAAAAAGAAGGTAAGGCAAAAATGTACTATTTACAATATATAAAACACAAAGACAGGAAAAACAAGAGAGCTGGCAGAAGGGACGTGGGCGGCGCTAAAGAAATAAAAAGAACAAAACCCAACAATATCTCACTCCCCAGAAGCATCTAACTAACTAAATATATTTAGTTAAAGACCCGAGTCCAAACCATCTACTCTGTCCATCGAAAAAGTACAAGGGGTGGCGCTCGCCCTAACCTAATGTAATATACAAGAGTATTCCTACGTGTTGCAAGATGTGTCACGTGACCTTCTTACCTGAGACCTCACCATGCAACATTTTTCCAATCTTCTTTTGTTCAATTTTGGTGAGCCAGTGCAAATTGTAGCCTCAGTTTCCTGTTCTTAGCTGACAGGAGTGGCACCCGGTGTGGTCTTCTAGTGCTGTAGCCCATCCGCTTCAGGGTTGGACGTGTTGTGCGTTCAGAGATGTTCTTCTGCGTACTTCGGTTGTAACGAGTGGTTATTTGAGTTACTGTTGCCTTTCTATCAGCTCGAATTGGTCTGGCTATTCTCAATTGACCTCTGGCATTCACAAAGCATTTGTGCCCACAGAACTGCCACTCATCGGATGTTTTCTCTTTTTTGGACCATTCTCTGTAAACCCTAGAGATGGTTGTGTGTGAAATTCCCAGTAGGTCAGCAGTTTCTGAAGTACTCAGACCAGCCCGTGTGGCACCAACAACTATGCCACGTTCAAAGTCACTAAAATCAATTTTCTTCTCCATTCTGATGCTCGGTTTGAACTACAGCAAATTGTCTTGACCATGTCTACATGCCTGAATGCATTGAGTTTCTGGCATGTGATTGGCTGATTAGAAATTTGCATTGACGAGCAGTTAGACGTGTATCTAATAAAGTGGTCAGTAAGTGTACAGTATAGTGCTATTTACTTTATATGAAATTATTTGTTGGATAATTCAATAAAACATAATGTGTTTCAAAACATAATTTTATAGTGATTCCAAAAAAGTAAAATATGTACCAGAGTTGTTTTTCAGTAACAAAATGTATAAAATACATATCAGAGTTATTTGTTAATGATGAAAAAAATAATAATATATATTTTATATATATATTTTATTTTTTATTTTATTATTATTATTATTATTTTTTTTTTCATGATATATATATATATCATGTAAAGTATTTCTTTTCTACGTTATTTCTTGTATCGTGATTATTCTGGCATATCATTTACTCATCCTCCACATTCTTTCTTCTGTTGAACGCAAAGGAGAATGTACTGAAGAATGTTGGAAAAAAACATTTGGGCTGATTGATCGAAATGAAATCGCAAACGCATCTTGTCAGGGAAGTATGGTGTGGTCTGTAGCAAATCTCCTCCGAAGGCTAGAGGGTGCTCTCACAGAAACTCCAAAAACCCAGTAAGAAAAACCCAACAAATCCATATAGTGTTTCATTATAAACAGAAGATTTAACTGCTTTAATTGTTTTAGTGTGACTAATAATCATATGGCTACAGAATCATGTCAGAGAAGGATTTTTTTCAAAGACTCTACTGAAGTTATGACAGGTTTGGAGTAAGAAAATTTTATTATATGTAGTGTTGTTGCATGGAGCACATAGCTGTTCAACAAGAAGCTATGTAAACAGCTGTCATTACCACAGAACGATTATGCCGATAAATGCTTATCCATCTGAACTCCATCATTACAAGAACCGACTTTACTGACAAAATTAGCATGAATTATTGTTTCCGAATAATCGCCCAGCCATAACTTCCATAGTATTTTTTCGACTAAGGATGTCAATGGCAGTTTTTTTCCAGCATTATCCAGAACATCTGTTGTCTTCAACAGATGAAAGAAATCTGCAAAACTTTAGAAGTACTTGAGGGTAATTGAATATTGAGGAAATTAAAATTTTCAGCTGAACTATCGTTTTAACTTTGTGAACACTGCACAGTAAGCACGGTTATATGCGTTTACATGAAATACCCATAAAATGACTAATCAATAATTGTGATAGGTTGCATATTTTGAAGGACACTATAGTCAGTCTCACTCTTTTTACTATTTTTCCCTCACTTGGTAGATAGTTCCTCAGAGTTAAATCCTATTTCCTTTCATTTTTCTGCATAGTCTGCTCTACTCTACATCAAAAATAAAATAAAAAATCCCTGAAGACTCATACTTGCTGAAAGAAATTCCTATAATACCTCCTGACATGCACTTCTTTATCTGTTAGACTGTCATCTGAAAATTTGTTCGGGGAAAGAGATTACATGAACGAAGTCAGCTGAAACTGATAAGTGAGCCGATTGCAGCTGTGTGGATGAATCCGGGGTCTTGTTCTGATCCGGTGATCGGCCCACCGCAGCCAGAGCTTCCTCTGCCTGTCACGCCTGTGATCAGAGACATCCACACGAATGTAAAACTACGGTGAGAACGTCCCGTTTCAGAATAGTTGGCATTCCGATGTCAACGGCGCTTGTTTCGAACACTGAGGCTGAACAGGGAAGGTTCTGGAGGTCACAGGGATTTGGTACCCTGCAGCAGGGGCTTGCCTATCAGGGGAAAACACGCGCTGAGGGCCGTCTGTCCTGTTAGAGGGTATTAGACGTATAATATGTGTGAACCTCGGGTCAGGCGGAGATAAGAGAGGTCAGATGGTTCACCACATTTGCACGTTACTCAAATAAATCACCCTTTTTTAACAAGCTCAACATTCAGACGTCTAGTCTCACCCTAGAGATGGCGGAAATATTTCCAGAAACTGAAAATAACCTTGAATTGTTAGTTAAGGTTTTAATCATCTCATTATATGAGTGGACATTTTTTTTTCCTTTCACTTAGTAATAATTGGATGGTTTTATTTTAGACGGCCATTTGCAACATTCTGCTAATCTTACAGTGGTTGTTTAACATTTATATTTGCACTAGTTGTCTGTTGAATTAGAAAGATCATTTAGTTTCTTGTACAACAACTGCTGAATGGTTAAGTCGTTCTTTATCATTTTGTATTTTATTAAGCAGATCGTATAGGATGAGTTAAAGTGTTATAGGAAGGGATGAAAAAAGGGATGTAAAAAATAAACTTGCAAATTGTCATTTGTTATTACAGATTTCATTACACTGTGCAAACCGTTTAAGAGACACTCTATTGAAGGAACATAAAAATAAACATGGGTGTAAATTGTTATTGTACTCATCCATCATGTTGTAAAATTGATTTTAAAAAGCAGAATAGCTTCAAGGATCATAAATCACCAGAAATAAGAAGATCAGTGTTTGTGTGAAATCTAGTAAGGGACTTTGGACTTTGCAATATACGGTCATTATTATATTATGTAATTTTGGTTTATTCCTTGCTATTAGAATGAGGCTTCGGGGGAAGAGAGTAAACACATTCTGGTCTGATGAAAACATCTTTTATTGCTCAAGAAATAAAACCAAAGTACCATGTAATATCATTGCAGTCGTTTAAAATCAATAACAATGCTTGCTTATAGATCTGATGTAGAAAAACAGGAAAATGGGCAAAAGGATGCATTTATAAGATTGTGGATGATTTGAAAACATCTTTAATGCTTTGATACCATGCATCATATTAAGTTTTAATGGCGTAATTTCATTTGTAGAGCAAAACCTCAATTTATTCTTTGGATCCACGGGTATTAATTAGTGTTTTGCCTGAATATGTTTTTTTTTACTCTTGAAGTGGTAAACTTCAACCTGGAAGGCCTGGGGGTTTAGGTAATTGATAGCATATTTTCATTGTTGGGTGAACTATCTCTTTTATTTGTTTGTTGTTGTGATACATTAAAAGGTATATTAGTAAAGTCTAAATCCACTACATGAGATATCTTACATGAAAAAATGACCTTAAAGAGTGATACTTCAGTGATATTCTTTGCATCGCTGCGGTTTGTTCTAGGTATGTGCACATATGAAACGGAGAGAGAAAACTGTGGGCTGGCATGAAGTAACAATAGAGCATCCAGCAGCCTTGACATGCTGAACACAGGCCCACGTGTTCTCCTGGGCGGTTTTCAGTCGCTCCACTATGGGGCGCATTAGGGCTTAAGGTCTGCAGAGAAAGCGGGCTATGTCAACTGTTCAGGCTGAGCCATGCATTTAGTTGAGAGAGGAGAGCGAGTGGGAACTGTTGTGGTTTTGAGAAAATGTGCGTCAATAAATCAAAGAAAAGGAGAAGACACGAACCACCCACATAAACAAATATTACATTGTGCAGAATGTATGATGGGATAGTTTATTTGAATCTTTCACGTAAGGTAGGCTCATTTAGCACAAAAAATTACATTGCATTTTATTAATATGCAGGCTACATTATATAAGAAACCGGTAATTAGAAACCAAATCAAACTTGTTTAAATGCTAGATTTACATATAGCCTTAGTGAATAAATCAGTAGACCTTCGTGGAATTTTACCAATAATAAAATAGGCCTACCCTGGCGAAAATTAATTATTATTAGTTTAATATTTATTTAAACTAATTTACAGGATTGAAATCAAATAGTTTATTTATTATTGTTGTTATTCATTATATTTACTAGGCACTGTGCTAAAGAGAGTGTGCATTTTTAAAGGAGATTTAGGCTACATTACTACTACGTTTACTGCAGTAAAATTATAGACTACCATTTTATAAGTATTAAATTACTGGTTTAAATATTAAATAGGGCGCCACGGTGGCCGAGTGGTTAGCACGTTCGCCTCACAGCAAGAAGGTCGCTGGTTCGATCCCCGGCTGGGCCAGTTGGCATTTCTGTGTGGAGTTTGCATGTTCTCCCCGTGGTTGCGTGGGTTTCCTCCGGGTGCTCCGGTTTCCCCCACAGTCCAAAGACATGCGGTACAGGTGAATTGGGTAAGCTAAATTGTCCGTAGTGTATGTGTGTGAATGACAATGTGTGGATGTGTTTCCCAGAGATGGGTTGTGGCTGGAAGGGCATCCGCTGCGTAAAACAAATGCTGGATAAGTTGGCGGTTAATTCCGCTGTGGCGACCCCGGATTAAATAAAGGGACTAAGCCGAAAAGAAAATGAATGAATGAATATTAAATAACTGGTTACTGTAGTAGATATATTGTTTATATTTATACTTAACATGGTCAACCCTTTTTTATTTGTATTAAACAATGGTAAAATGGTAAAAAAATTGCACCTACCTTTTATTGAAGAGTTGTCAATATGTTGTCCTAATTTAGGTGAAAACTAACATAATAATAAACCTATTAAAACGGACGTTTATTTTTTCTATTGTAGCCTGTTTTTCTATTCCTATTCCACGTTTATTGTGTCCGATTCACGAATGTATGAGTCTTATGAGTGTTCAAAGCGACTCACGAGTTTTAGGCGTGAATTAAAGCAAATCCTTCACACAATCATTGCATGACATAAGACAATCTGTCAAAGGCTGGTACTTAGGCTAACATATGTTATGACGGTATGACAAAACATACCGAACAAGAAAAAAAGTCAGTTTCGTGGACATGACTGCCGTTAAAAGTAGATTTCAAGCAACATCGCAACCGTTTCATTTTAATGAATGTATAATATTGTATATTACCTATTATACAGGCTACAATATTAGGTTTTATAATAAATCATATATTTTAGCTTTATTCTCTGTGTGTAACAGCATAAAACTGTAGGCTATGTTACATGTAGGCTGTATGTAGGCCTAATAAAATAGAGTAGCCTAATTTAAATTGTCAGGGACGCTGTGCGTTTCCGAAGCAAACAAACAAAAGACAAAAAAGGTAAACGGTGATATCACCCAGGGAACATATTCTTCAGTATTACACAGCCGTAAAAAATCAGTTCTACCACCTTCGGAGGCGGGTTGTAGTTTTTGTAACCGAGCCGCCCATCATTCAAAATGCAAACCAATGAGAAAGAGAGCGAGCGCTGGAACTGTACTCTCTCTCCCTCTCTCTCTTTCTGAGACAGCATGGCTCAAGCACCCTGACCAACTCTGCCTGGAAGCGTACTGTTGTGGACTATATCTCACCACTGAACCTTGACTGCGCTTTGTGCATTTCGTCCAGACAGGTAGTTTTGTTTCCTAATCTGAAGACAGCGCTTCAGGACAGCGTCTACATAAATTCCGCCTTCAAACGTCAGGTCTGACCGTACACAGAGAGCGCAGGTTTCCATTCAGATGTTGGAGAATGAGGTGCCAGTGGACATACGCTGCTGCTTTCATTCACTCCAACTAACTACAGTGACCAACCGCGCTGAAAACCTTAATGCTCTTGGAATGGGAGATGAACATTCAAAGGACCTGAAAACTGTCTAATAATTTCTTTCCTCGTGGAAAACTAACTCGCTAAATCGCACGAAAGGATGTGCTTGAGATGAACGCATTATCAGGTCGGACTATTGACAGACAGCGAGCGCGTTAACCGGCTTCCTACTCTTTCTTCTAATAATTTCCATGTTAGTACAGCGACTCTGTCATTCCTCGCACTGCGGTGGTATAAGTCATAATATTTTGTACAGTAAAAGAAACATAAGTTAAAGAGAACAGATTCCGCACGTGGGATATTCAAGGAAAAACGGCGCTGTTCGTCATCACCGGATCGTGTTGAAGGGGACTGCGATTGAAACTTTCAGTATGCCGCAGGTGGAGATGTTTTATTTACTGTTTATCAGCCTGTGGATGTCTGTGTTGGGCCTGGATCCGGCGTCCAAGGTTGTGGCGGATCGCTACGCTGTCTTCTGGAACCGAACAAACCCAAGGTGAGTAAGTTGTTTGCGCAGTAAATACAGTAAAACACAGTCGCGCTTCTGTTATTTGGAAACGCCGTAGTGCGCAGGATACAGAGAGCGAAGGGTAGCCTACACTGCGGCGAAGAACTGAACAGGTTCGTCTAGCCGTCGGTATCGTCTGAATAAGTTTCTTTGGTGATACAGCAGTCATAACAAAGCTAGATTACTGGCGCAAAACTTCCAGCTAAACGCAAGCGTCCACATCCAATCACTTGACATTGATGTTTCAAATAAAATTGGCAAAACACTATGAAATCATTAGAGTGACAAGAAATGACGCACGCAAATTGGGAAAATAAATGAAATACTTAACAAAAATTACAAACATTGCCAGTTGTAGGCCACAGTAACAAATATAAGATCATTTTATTTATGGTCGTAATCAAAAAGTGCTTTCTAAAGTATGTGAGTGGTTAGTCTATAGGCCTTTACATACATACATATATATATATATATATATATATATGGAATTTATCTTGCTGACGTTTTTAAGAAGAATTTCAATGAAAGGGGTTTCCTTGGGTTTTGGTCAGATTGACAGGTGAGCTCATCGCTCTTTCAAAGTAAAAAGTCACTGGCTTGTCCTCAACATTGTCCTCTAGAAACATCATTAGAAATAAATATCATGGCTCGTTGTTCTATAAAATCCAATTTACTTCTTTGAATGCGGTTTTGTCTGTTATCATAATTCTAAAAGAGCACAATTCTATCAATTCGTATTTCTTTTGAAGCGTTTATAATAATGTGTTGCTGAGAATGAGGTAATAATGGTTTTCAACAAAGGACTTATAATAAGGCAATATAACCTTTCTGTTCAGTGAATGGTGTTAATGAAAAATAGCATTAAGAGAAATAAGCATTATTCTGAATGTGAGATATACTTGAATAAGTTGGTATGGTGATTGTTAATAGTATGGTTTTGTTAAACATCAGTGATTATGAGTATTCATAACTATATATTGCTAGAATAATGTGCTAGAATAGCATATACATATGAAATATATTTATTTAGCAATTACATCAGGCTCACTGTTTTCCTTTTCATAAGTGTGGAGTTTCCTGAAAGCGCGGTGATTCCAGCTCATCTCCATTCTCGGTGTCCCTGTTCAGTTGCCATGGGGCTTTCTCTCTGCCCTGCACCCCAGCCCCATGCTGGCTTTACACAATGGGTCAAACCCAAAGAAGCATTTTGGATGTGGCTGATGCCCAGTTGGGTGCATGCTCATGAGAGAGAAGCGCATGCAGGGGTCACACGTTCAGTGATAACAGCACAAGGCTGCGGTTAACCATCATCGGACAGTATTGAGCCCCGTTGAGGGTGAATTTGAGGGCGAGACCTGTTTCTATAGATTGGCAGAAGTGTGTGTTTGTGCAGTCGTGAATATATCAGTGTGTGTTGGAGGCTCCCTGCCTGTGTTTTGTCCGGGCAAAATGAGGCCCCTCTAGCAAATAAATGAGATAGTTCAAATGAGTATCTCTCATTCACATTCATGCACTCACCCAGTGGCCTAATTCAAATCTGGCTGTGCTGTATAATGTAGCAGCACTCTCTGGCAAGACCTTGGGGCCCTCAATGTCACTCATAAGCCCCAAAACAAGTTACTTCCTGATCAGAATGTGCATGCTCATCGATCTGCTCGTGTGCTTGTTCATTTAAACATTGATTTAGTCTATCTGACCCTCAAAAGACCAATTCTTCAGTAGCTTTTAAGGTGCCTGGTCGGTTCGTTGTGTTGTTTTAAATAGCTGCATTTTTCTCTCTTAATGCTGCTCATTAACATGCCTAAATTACGAACATTAGAAACAGCTGTGCAAGAGTCCAACTCAAAGATGTAGATAGCCATGCCATGAAATATTAATTTGTCAGAAAGATTGCCTACATTAAAGCTTTAATTGAAGTTCTTAATAGCTCGATGGCCGTTAATGAAAAACAGTGTTCTATAACAACAAGAAACACAAGTGTTTATTATTATTTTTTTCACTCAAACCACGCGGGCCTGCTTATCTTTTAATCGTTATTTTAAAAGCGTAGCAATTGCACTTTAAAGCAGTGGCGAACATACTGAGTGATTGCTAGTGTTTTCACATGAGTGAGTACGGCGGAGTCTATAGAGATTCTTTAGAGGATTTAGGGGGGAATGGCTCCTTTAGTTTTTGGCCTGAGATTTGCAGCAGACCCATTCATATGTAAGCCTCCGTCTTACTCTACATATGGTGGTCTTACAAGCTTCACTGGGTTTTGGGGGCTCTTTTTCTCCCCCCCCCTTCGTTCCAATGCGGTCTATGCCGTTTGCAATTACAAATTCAATTCAAGTTGGCAGATTTCCTCTGAAGTTTCCCAGCTCCTTCTCAGATTAGTCATTTCTTAGTCCGAGATGTGTTCGTTCACAGGCATTACTTGGATTGGACTGAGATAGAGAGCTTATTGTTTCCTGCCTTCCTGAGAAAGTAGTGTTTGCGTAATCCAGATATGGGATCTACATTACAAATATATTCATTTGTCAATATTTTTTTTGTGGGCTAGTTCCTGGAATTTAAAACTGAAATAGGTCTTGTGTCGAAAATGAAACCTGTTTATTTGTTGTTGATAGGCAGGATCAGTCTGGAATCAGTATTGAATTCCTACCTTAATCTTCTGGCTGTTTGTGTATGTGGTGCCATGGAAGCCGATACCGCTGTCCATCAAAGAGGTCTGTCGAATGGACCTAACAGCTGGGGAAAGGGATTTCAGCATTCGGACGGAGTCCTGTTTTAATCACTGATAATGCCTCTCAAATCTCTCAATAACACATGTGGCACTTTTCCTACAGTTTTTGAAGGCTTCTCGGTCAGGTGGTGTAGCGAATACCACGCTCGGCCTCTTTAGACTTGGTTTTTTTTGTAACAGTTCACACTTAAACGCTTTTTCGGTTGTCTCATTTCTTCGCTACAGAAAGGGGAAATGTCATGGATCTCCTGTAAAGCCATCTCTTTTTCACCTCTTAACTTCAGCTTGCGCAATATGACCTCAAATGGTTTCCTTTTTGTGCCGGCTCAGTTTTAATCCCCACTTTAAAAACAAAGCCCATGGTTTGCGGTTTGTGGCCAGTTGATATTGTGATAGCTGTTCGGTGGTATTGTGTGGTGTTCACTTGGTATTGTTCTGCGTGTTTACCCTGCTTTTCCCTCGCTGGCACTTTAGGCCTCCTGCTGCTTGGTTCCGCTTGGATTTTAAATGGGGGGGAAAAAATCATGTCCAAATATTGACTGGTCTGAAGACCTCGCTCTTCTCCCAGGCCACGTGAAAGGGTGCCATTGTTCCTGTCTTAGTGGATCTTTGCCAGAGTTTAAAGTATTTAGGCTCTTACATGCAGGAAGTGCATACAGGAGGGCTTGTAGAAGGAAATATAGACCGGCTAAAGAATGGAAAGACTTACAGATGGGAACCGCAGGCCTCTCGGTTTGAGTCCCACACTCGCACCCCGTCTCGATTAACCCTCCAGGGCTCTGTGGCGGTGTGCTGGCGCTCTCAAAAGATTTGGGGTATCGGAAGACTCACTCCAGCGGAGAGAAAGTTTTTCCTGTAGGGTAACTAGAACATCCTGCTGTTTGATGACCCCTAACACACCGAGAGGTGCCGGGCCCCTTTCCTTCTGCGTTACGCTAATAAACTGTCATGATTGCATCTCTGAGAGAATCCTGGGAGTGTCTCGTTTTTAAATTAAAGTTAACCGTTCCTCTTTTCATTTGACGAATTCACGCTTGAGTCATCACAGCGATCGCTCGTCCTCTCGGAACTTTTTGATGATAACTGATGCATTTCGGGTCTCTGTGTTTGTGGAGGTAAGCTTCTCATACTGTGTGCGCTTTTAAACTGTGAGTGGTGAAATGTCTTTGCTGGAGTCTTTGAAGGCCCGGCTGAAGGTATTAAGAGAAAGGCACTAAAGGGCTTAGGAGGTCATCGGCCCATTGTGTAAAGATACAAAACACTTCCTCTGAACCCCTTCACCCTTCTCTGTCTCCCTCGGAGAGCCACGACCTCAACAACCATTCATATTAATCAGCTTCAGACCTTAATGACCTGATAAAGCTCCTGAAAGGACCCTAAAGTTTACTAAGCCTCCTTGATAAGAATTGGAGGAAAATGTAGCATGCGGTAATGACTACTTTGCGCATTCTTTCGCCGCGAAAGCGCAGAGCAGTTTGCTCTTTGTGCCCTTCATTACGGCACATTTAATCGCAATGAGAAATAATGAAGGAAGCATTTGTTCGACAGGCTAAGCTAATAAAAATGGACTGACTTGGCAAGGGTTAGCATGAAAGGAAAACAAGAAACCAGGAGAGAGGGAGAAAGAGAAGGCTTGAAAAACTTGTCTCACAGATTTGAACTTGGTGTGTAACCTTAAAACTGCTTTCACCTGCACAAATGGAGGACTTTGGCTGACGAATACCTTCATCTTTCTTTCTCATCCAGAAAGAACGTGCAAGGATTCTTTGAAGCTGCTTTCCGCCAAGTATTTCACCCATTCAGAGCATTAAAAAATTGGATGGTGAATATTTTTGTTCAGTTCTGAAGGACATACATCTTTTCAAAAGCACTGTTTGCCATTAAGCTGCTTTGGCTGCATTATTGCGAACATATTGCAATTAATGCTGTGGTAGCTGTCCAACAAAATCGTGATATTGTCAGTTAAATTCTGCAGAGAAAAAAAATTTCCCTCTGAAACATTACTTTGTTTTACATTTAAAAAAAAATAGGAATGAAAATATAATGACATTATATAAAGTATAAAAAATGTTTAATTGAGATTTTTGAATAAACCTATTGATAAGTATAAAAATGAATGGTGTATTTTATAAAATAAAGTTCTTTAAATAATAAAGGCTGTTATTTTTAAAATAAAGGCTGTTAATTGATTAAATAATTTGGCTGGTGCTTATGAATGCTACAGATTCCTTAACACATATTTTTTTAAAAAATAAAAAAGTTTGAAAAACATTTTGGAATCTGGATGTTCTCGTCACATTCTTGGTCAAGATCGTGGAGCCGTTAATAGCAGATTATCAGTCTGTGGTAAGTGGTAAAGCATTTCCCTGTTACAAATTTGAGTCTGCTTCAAGCATTGGGACCCATAAAATATTAAACGCTGTTTGCGATCTCAAAGTCAAGTCTAGCCAACAAACCTTCACACGCAATGTTGAGGAAATGAGGTCAATGTGGCCATCACTGAAAACTGAAAGGTCAGTGATTTGCTGTATCGCAGGAAATGATTTATTTTTTGTGGGTGAATATCTTCTTTCACTTTAAGTCCTGTTGTTTGTACCACAATTTATTAGATTGCATAGTTTTAGTCATGTAATGACACCTTCATCACGTTCTCCTCGTGTATGAGTTAGCAGCCCATCCTTTTTTGTCTCAATGACTAGTCTACCAGTATTAGTCTTGCAGACATAGGAGTGTAAACGCGGCCATTTTCAAACTTGCTTCCATTTTGTATTTTCAACGAAACAGCAGGCGGGTTTCTTTTTGTTTTGATTTTCTTAAAACTGGATTTTCTTCCAAATTGTGTTGAAAAATATGTCAAAAGCGTGAAGTTTATTGATTTCAACCCGTTTCATTGTAGTATTGTGATCGCAAGAAAGTAAAGAAGTTCTAAAACTTCAAGTTACACAACCCAACCCCAAATACACAAATTAGATTTTAAGCCACAGAAGCGCAGACATCATAAACCAGACTCATGTGATGGCAGCACAACCATGCACATTGGTGCTCTGGCACTAGTATCACTGGTCGGGGGAACATGCTGGCAGACGGTGAAGTCATGGAGGCATCCACTTTTCTTTTATGTATCTGCTGCGGCCAGGCCTCAGTTATTCTTGTGCATAATTGATGGAAAAGTTAGAATAGCAGAAGTAATGCGATGAGAGGGTGCAGCGAAGCGGCAAGGCGGACAAGCGCAGTGCTGGCAGCCGGGAGTGGGATCGCGTGCATGGGGCAGCAAACATTGCAGGGGATGAGAGGGCAGCTGGAGTAACAGGTCATCACAAAGAAGCAGGACAAAGTGTCAGCCGCTAGTCAATCAAGCATTTCCTATTCCGACAGTGACCTTCTGGCTAGCAAACACTGGGTACATACATGCCGATCAATCTGCGAGGCCAGATAATGTGAAAGTATTGCCTTTTTGGCACTTGTATTTAGATCCATTTCTGCCAGTCTGAATGAACATGATCATTTGCAAGCTTAAGAGTTACCTTGATTAGAGTTTGTCCACATTTGACTACTCCTAGAAGTAGTTGAAAGCCCATTTGCCTGTTTTTGTTGGACTTGTGTGGTTGAATGCATTTGAACCGCCACAAAAGACTGACTCCCCTCTGCCTACTGACCTAATTCTTAAATATTATGGTACGTTTTGTTGAGGCACGCTAGCCTGGCACGATTTAAACTTCACTGTCTGCAAAGTTTGTTTGAAGGGGGAAAAAAGTCGATTCTAACACAAACACACAGTGTTCAACTGAAGTTTTGTGGCAATAAAAAACAGAAATGAAAGCTGCTGTATCTGCAAACCACTAACATTTTCCATTTTTCTTATGTAAGTTAGGGCTGCATGATTTTGGGAAACAATGTACATTGCAATTTTAGATTTTGTGCAATTTTTTTTTTGATATTTCACCAAATAACTTGAATATCTCGATTTAGAAAGAAGTAATCATTTTAGATTGGGATGATTTTGTAGTGGAGTGCATCTGCATAAATTTTTATAAATACATTACGAGCATAGATAAATATAGCAGAGCTTATAAAGGAGACTAACAAGATCCAGGTACAGAAATACAATAATCAAGCATACAATAAAGCTGTAAAGTCTTAATTGCCTTCACAATCAATCTTTGTTAAAGCTACAAAAGTATAAATTCTTTATTAACAGATGCCTGTTTAAAATGTTTAAAATGCTTGCACAGTCACGAGCCTTAAAAACACATGCAATTGATAAACTTTCACTTTCGTTAAACTGAAATGACCCCACAATTATCATATGCTCTGAACTGTTGTACCCGATCAGCTATAATCTTTCGATATGACTATTGTGGATTCACACATTGCAAGATCGATGCTAAAACAACAGATTGTGCAGCTCTAATGTGAATTGAACAAACCTATTTCTCAATATTAGATCTGAAAATAAAATCTTGAAAGTGGTAAAAATTGGACAAAAACACGTGGTATGTTTCACTCATCTACTTGTGTTATGATCAAGCAAACACGCATCTAAATATCAGGTGTAAACCGGTGCCTAATTATGCTTGATATAAATAGAGATGCAGCACTTGTTCATTTAATTTGTAATGCAATCAAAATGCCATTTTGAATATGCAGTTGGGCGTATGCCATTGTTTCGAATCCTTTGAACTCTCATGTGACTCAGGGAAACTGCAGGCACGCTCATGTTGCTCCAGTGACAAGTTGCATGTCACACCTTGAGCAGTTACTACAAAGAGGTGCTAATGGGCGAACAGCCCTACTTTGTATAATAGACAATGAGCCACTAACCAGTATCATCCAGTTTCAAAGCAGTCCCGTGACCATTCAGGGAGTCTGCAGGAAACGAAGGTATCTTCCCCTCAGGCTCTGTTTGAATCACTGTAAACTGTAGTTAACTGAAACTAATCATTATTGGTCCGCCCAATTTGATCGCTCTGACTTTAAAAAGTGACGTAAAGCTAAACATTGAAACTAATGCAGGTCGAAACTGGAAGTGCCACATTTTAATAGGCTGATTAATTAATATCACATTCCTGCTTTAGTATTTGCCATCTATAGCATGAATAAGGATGTGGTCAGTGAAGCAGAAAAAGACGACGCTTTTTTCGCTCTGTCAGCTTGCTTTCTTTTTAGGTTTGCCAAAATTTGGAAGCATGAAGCACAGGCAATAATCCTAAATGTGATTAAAAACATGAGTTAATGGACAGATAAATCTTTCCTTTTTAGGATTAGGATGGAAGCTTTTGTTGGCTTTAGAGCTGTTGTTCTATTTATTGTGGATTTGAATAGAATAGCTGCTTTTATGGCCACATAAGTGAATCTTGAACTTTCTATAAAGTGGAATATTGTGAATATTTTTATTATTTTTAACATTTAAACGTTCTTTAAAAAAATAGTTTGCATTTATTGTTTCTGTCATTATTTATTTTAAAGATGCATACGATTCCCCAATGTAATAACGTAATTTCTTTATATTTATGTCTGTTTCCCGACTGCAGTTGTTCAAAAATATTTACTGTAAATTAAAAACTGGATGTTCTTCAGTCGTTCATCAAGTAAATTAATAAGCGTTCAGGCACAGGCTTCATTACAAATCATACCCAAAAGCAATAAATTTTCCAGGAGAAATTTTGTGCAACCACAATACATGAACAGAAATACAATCCCATTGTAACTCAAAGGAAACCATCTGTCTTGGACATAAATATTATTGCGATGCCATAAAGGCTTCCGATGGAAACATAAGCACTAAATGTGCTCAGGAAACAAATAAACCATTTTTATGGCTGTACCTATGGCCCTCTGGGCATTTCTGCTTCCGTGGAAAGACACAAAGAAAATCCTTCAAATCATCACCTTCTTATGTTCTCAAAGCTGCACAACTGCGATGTGAAGCGATTTTAATTATTGCAGGGTTACAATAGTTACTCACAGTTAATTAGGGTTATTGATATTTAATGTTTTTACTGTGAATAGGTTGTCAAAAAAGCTGTACAATTTTTATGAATGCTTATGAAACTATTTATATTACTTTGAATCCAGCCTTTCACGATCCAATAAATACTGCATGATGAAATAGGCAAACAATATCATGCACTTTTTTTCTTAAGAAGTTAATTTTGTTTACTTTCAAAAACACCTAAAATGATGAGGACAGACGGATTTGGTTGTTTTGTGTTTTGCTGACCATATGAGCATTTTATCCGGGGAATAGTCTCAGTATTTTGTCACTGACTGTTGGTGTGGATGAGATGCGGATAGATGTGCGAGTTGAGCTGGTCAGGTCTAGACACGCAATGCACATGGGATGTTCAAAGTGCTATTGCTATTTCAGAATTTTCCATAGCCTGATAGTAAGTGCATAAATCTATTTCTTCTTTTTTTATATGCATGCATTGTGTTATATCCCTAAAATGCACAGCTTATAACCAAGAGAGCTTTCCCTTATTATTTTGTCCAAAATTTGCAATAGTACGTTACTACAGAATGTTAAAACGAGCCTGTTTATTATCGAAAACTGGGGCACGGAAACAAAGCAATGGAGGGGAGTGGTTACCAAAACCCACCAATTGAAACATCAGTGGGGGCTCTGCAGATCTGGGGAAACCAATAAGGTTTGACGGGTTGAGTATCTTCAGGCAGATTAGCGTAGTAGAGTAACTCGTGGTGGCCTGAATACAGAACGTGTTCATTCTTATCAGCCTCAAGTTCACTTTAGGCTCTGATGATTTGCATGGTAAGTTCGCTTAAAGATCGATCACCCTTAAAAGCATGCCACCGTATTTCACGAGTGAGTAGAAGCGGCCACTGCCGTCGAATTTACAACATTTAATTGTCAGCCTGGCGCTGGTCCCTGCCAGCAGAGAGTGATTCATAAGTTATGCTCTCATATTAGCGTTGGTATAATTCAAGCGGGACACCTGAAGTTTGCTTGGAAAGAGTTTGCTGTGAAAGTGAGAAGGTTGCACGGGCCCCCTTATTCGTGAAATCCCTCTCCCTTCTCTTCCTCCGTCGCCAGTTGTCTGCCACGTCCACGGACTCTGTCTTAAGGGCTGATATCAGATATGCTGGGGATGAAACGGCTTACGCAGGGCTGTAGCCTGGGCTCAACCGAGTTCTCACCCCTTTTTATTGTCCGCCTTACCTCTGATGTCATTTCCATCCCCTCTGGCGACCCAGTGGAACTGATAATATCTTTTGTCGGCGAGTTCCCTTGTAGGAATAATCCCGATATGCATACCAGCCTTTGAAAGCAAAGGAATATGTGTTATATGGGTGTTAGGATAGGAGCGCACAGCTCCTCTCCATTTTAGCCTTCCCACTGGGGGAATGAATCCCCGTCTGCCTCCGTCTCATCCCTTACTTATCTCCATCCCTTGTCTTATAATGACTTTGTGTTTTCTCTTTTTCGGCGTTTGATTATTTCGCCTATCTCCCCACTCCCTGACCGGGTGCGATATCGCACGGTGGCCATTGAATTCGCCATATGGAGCCGGTATGGCAGAGCCTATTAAACAAATCACTCAGTCCAGATGCTTTTCAGATGATTGCGTAGCACCGTGCCTTTTTAATGTTGCTCAGACAGACTAAGCGCTAATTTCATTTGGGATGAAGACGTGCTGTTGAAGACAGAGTCCGACGTGGTCCTGCTTATCTGGAGCGGCACGTCCTGCCACATTTGCACCCTTTTAATCTGACATCCTGAACGCGGGGGTTTTCGTGTTATTTAATGATGCTGAAATGTGATAATTTGTACAAAACCGGCAGTTCATAATGTTATCAGGTTGCATTGAAAGCCAAATGTGAATGTTGCGTTGGCCGTCTCATTTTTCACAGCCCTTTTGTTGTGGTGCAGAATTACGTTTGATTACGGCAGAATTACGTTTGTTGGTGTGGGAGTTTAATTGTTTCTGGGTTTCTCGCAGAGACAATGAAAAGTGCAATTGTGAGGGCGAATAAAAAGGTTTATACTGACCTCATGGCACGTAGTTTGATGTCCAAGCCAGAGGGGTCACAACCGCATGGCTGCGGCTTCCCATCGTTCTGTTGACTTCGGTCCATTAGCACCTGCAGCCAATGGGCTTCCAGCTCAAGCTAATCACCTCTCGGAGATGTTTATGATGCGTTTAGGATGTTTTATCTCTCAAATAAAAGTGTTTGATAAGTGTTTGAAAAGACAGCCAAAGGTAATCACTCAGGCCATTTCACAGACTCTCGCATTTCAGTCCCGCTGTAAAGATCAAAGTCACCTCCAAAGTTTTTTTTTCTTTTTTCTTCGCTTTCAAACATCTGCTAAATTAGGATTCATGGGAGAGGGAAAAAACGAAATTTGGATTTGCTCAGATTTGGTCCTCTAAATGTCCTTTACAAATCTAGCAGTCACAATTGGTCAGACTGTAATATGCACACAGTCAGAATTATTAGCCCACCTGTATATTTTCCCACCTATTTCTGTTTGACGAAGAGAAGATTTTTTCAAATTTCTAAACTTAATAGTTATTTCTCATAACTGATTTATTTTATCTTTACCATGATGACAGTAAATAATATTTTACCAGATATTTTTCAAAACACTTCTATACAGCTTAAAGTGACATTTAAAGGCTTAACTAGGTTAATTAGGTTCACTAGGCAGGTTAGGGTAATTAGGCAAGTTATTGTAGAATGATGGTTTGTTCTGAAGACTATTGAAAAAAAAATAGCTTAATGGGGCTAATAATTTTGACCTTAAAAAGTTTTTACAAAAATTAAAAACTGCTTTTATTCTAGCCTAAATAAAACAAATAAGACTTTCTCTAGAAGAAAAAATATTATCAGACATACTGTGAAAATTTAAACATCATTTGGTTATTATTTAAAAAAAGAAAAAAAAATTCAAAGGGGGGCTAATAATTCTGACTTCAACTGTGTATATATATATA
>CAIGQQ010038251.1:4593490-4604466 GCA_903798035.1 Danio albolineatus
TCTGTCTGTCTGTCTGTCTGTCTGTCTGTCTGTCTGTCTGTCTGTCTGTCTGTCTGTCTGTCTGTCTGTCTGTCTGTCTGTCTGTCGTCTGTCTGTCCGCCTGTACATCTGATGTCTATCTATCTGTCTGTCTGTCTAATTGATCTTTGTATTATTCACTTTGTCTGTCTCTCTATCATTCTGTCCTATTGTTCTATTAAGGCTATCATCTTTCTTACTATGTTATTCTGTCTATCAATTGTTCTATTTATCATTTGTTGATCTGCCTGTCTGTCCATCTATCTGTCTGCCATTGTATCTATTTACCTATGTACCGCACTTATTGTTATATTTGTCATTTGTTCTGTTGTTCTACTGTATCTATCATTTTATGCATGTATTGTTATAGCATCATTCTAGCTATGCCATGTTTTATCTCAGCTATAAGATAAGCAATAAACTAACCTTTAAACTTTGGGTTTACATACATTAAACTTTTTTGGCCAACGGATAATTATTTTAAATAATCATGATTACAATTATGAGCTAAAAATCTTAACTATGATAGTTTATTTTTAATTAAGTTATTCTTTGCATTTCTTTAAATTTTAATTACATTTAAAGTCACATTTCAATTCTGTATCCTGTTTGCAGTTACAGTTAATTCTAAATGCCACACAATGAAGTATTTTGTGCAGTAATGTGCACCCAACTAATTGTGTGTGCCATTAAAGACCATTGTGGTGGCGACCTGTACAGCAAATCAATGGGCGGCATGCAAGTACTTAGAGTTCACCCAGTATGACCACTTACAGTTATACTTTTGACACCGCAATTTACCCACATCAGGCCTCTATCAACAAAATGATCCATACTGACCCCATACAGGCCCCAAAAGCACAAAGAGCCATCTAGCTGAGCACAGTCCACTCACCGAGACGTTTATCTCTGATCAGATCCAGACCTAGACTATTGCAGCTCTGACGAGAGAAGACATTACCTCCTACCCTCAGCAAAATTTTCGAGCGGTTTACAGGCTCTGGTCTGCTGGGCTCGGGCTGATTGAGCTATGCAGTCCAGGCTTCAGTTGTGGCTGGGGATTGTCTGCTGGATGTGCATATAACAGCGGTGATTAACACGGCCTGTCATGGTGCCATGACGTTGAATGGATAGAGAGCTTCTTTTATGGTGCTGTATTTTGCTGAGTGAATCAGGTTATAAAACTGTCTGTGCTAAAGAGCCCTGCTCTCAGATCCTTTTGCAGACTCTCTTTTATGTATGTTGCCCTCTTGGCCTCGTACGGTTAAATGTTGTCTATTTATACTCGAGTCAAACACTCTGCTACTGAAACAAATGGGATTGAAGGACAGATCTATCAGGGTTGGGAAGATGATTAGATTTTTCGAAGACAGACAGTTATTTATTTATTTTTTATTGTTTTCACATTTGGGCCAAGTGGTTAGCACGTTCGCCTCACAGCAAGAAGGTCGCTGGTTCGATCCCCGGCTGGGCCAGTTGGCATTTCTGTGTGGAGTTTGCATGTTCTCCCCGTGGTTGCGTGGGTTTCCTCCGGGTGCTCCGGTTTCCCCTACAGTCCAAAGACATGCGGTACAGGTGAATTGGGTAAGCTAAATTGTCCATAGTGTATGTGTGTGAATGAGAATGTATGGATGTGTTTCCCAGAGATGGGTTGTGGCTGGAAGGGCAACCGCTGCGTAAAACAAATGCCGGATAAGTTGGCGGTTCATTCCGCTGTGGCGACCGCGGATTAATAAAGGGACTAAGCCGAAAAGAAAATGAATGAATGAATGTTTTCACATTTATTTTAATATATTTTATTTTATTTGTTTGTTTATTTGTTTATTTACTTTACTTTACTTTACTTTACTTTACTTTACTTTACTTTACTTTACTTTACTTTACCTTTAGAGCTGATTTAAAATACCAGAAGACCAGATGATGAAATGCATCATAAATGAGTTTATCATTAATAATTTTTATGGGCTGGTTTTATATACATATATTGCTTAGGGTGGTTAATAATATTGACCTTAAAATGTTTATTTCATTATTTTATTTTTTTATTTAAATTAAATCCAAAATAAAACAAATATGACTTTCTCCAGAAGAAAAAATTATATCGGAAATACTCTAAAAATTTCCATGCTCCCTAATTATCACTTGAGAAATATTTGAAAAAAACTAATATTAAATATTACATAAATATGCACATTAGGGCTAATAATTATGTATTATTATATATAACAGCCATATAATTGCTAAAATGTTTACTCAACACCTGAGCAACAGCCTGTCAGATTTCTCCTCACTTAGAACAATGCTATATTCAAACATTTGTGGTTATGCTTCAATCTGGGAGTGTCAAGTAGAGCAATACATGACCTCATATATAGAAATGCTGTCAGTCAGCTTGTGGATCCTTGTAAATGGCCAGTTTGTTTTCGAGCGCACAGGGAATATTCTTAGAGACGCAGTGGAAAAAGGGACTTCAGGGCAGGCATGAATCACAAAATAAGCATGATCACCGAACACACGTCTATTCACAGTGCCGTTGTCATGGTCACTGTAAACATGGTAACATATTTGTTGAACTGTGGCGAGGGCGCTGTTTTGACAGACTCTTTTTCGTCAGGCCGTTCCGTTCGTTTTACTGATCCTGGCCGCTGACTTTAACCTTTAAGCGTTCCCCTTAAACATAACTCACCCGAATAAGCTTTACCACAAGCTGAGTGACATGCTAAATGGACGCCTCTGTGTTCATTGTGCGCGAGCATTCGATCCCAGATTTCCTGTGGGAATTACACAAACATTTTACAACAAAAAGGATAGAATTCCTCCCGCTCTTTAAGAAGAAGAAAAAAAAAAACAGGGGTTGGTGTGCATGCAATTGTGGTCTCAGCCAGCATTGTGAGCCGGCCGGTTTCTTTCTTTACATTTCATGCTGAATGTAGTGAATCGCCTATTAAACCTTGAGGTGCCCACAACATGAAAGGCCTCATTGTGACACCAAAGAAATCCTTGTGACACCTAATCACAAAATAAAGAGTAGAAAAAACTCTGGCACCTCACACCAATCTCCCCGGGTTATCTTGAGCGAGCGTGACCTTTGTGACATTGATAGGATTTCACACAGACACTCACAGCAACGCGCCAGTAGTGACCTACGCAGACATACGCACACACATACACATGCGCGCTCACATCCACACAGACGCCTTTCATATGTCTGCGCCTCTGTGGTTTTCTATGTGTGGGACTGAACTCTTTGAAGCCGTGAGGATCATCAGGGCAGACGGCTCTGTGGTGGGGATGTGCTCTCCTGGTTTCTTTTCTGGAATAAAGCTCCGGAATGACCTCTGGATTTGGGCTCCAAATATTTTATAATATCTTCTGCACCATGTAACCCACAAAAAAAAAGAAAAAAAAGAAGCATCCATTTCTCGTTTGATGGCTACTGTGCTTAATAAAATTTGATGGGGCATTAAAAGCATTGCATGCCAGTTATTAATGTCTCGCTGCGCTGCCATTGGCTGGATGGCGCTGGAATCAAGCTGGATTTTTCCCAGCCTTTCAATCCAACTGACATTTGCCTCTAAAGCAAGGCCAAACATGTGCTTTCTTTTAACTCTGGCCCGAAGATAACCTCCTGCGCCTTGCACTCAGACGGTCCTATTTTTCCACAAGCTGTAAATAAAATAAACATTTCTTTCTGTTTTATATGTACAGATATGGCGTTTCGGTTGTGCGTGCGTGGTCAGATGAATGAGGTGTGTCCGTCCTCAGCTTTAAATCTGTCAGGACTGAAAGCGTTTAGAGGAAGTCTGCGTAAGCCGCTCGCGGTAACTCAACCCTCACCTCATCATCGGCGCAGGTGGAGTTGGGGGAAAACCTCAGCCCCTCTGGACCCCCATTTCAGTCAAATAATGGCCATCTATCTGTCCTTCACAGCCAATGAAATGGCTCGTGGCTTGTTGAGTGATGTGACGGTTATGCGTTTTCTTGATATTTAAAGAATTGAAGGGGTTGTTCATCCAAAAATGGTGTCATAAATCTGTCATTTATTTGAACCCTCATGTTGCTCCAAACCTGAATGACTCCATGTCTTTCTGTGGAATACAAAAGGAGAACACTAAAAACTGGTTTTGTGCACACAACACATAGCAGCAGTGCCATAGATGAAACATTTCTTGTTCGTCAAATAACCTTTCAGTGAACAGTTCTTGAAGAGATGATGAACATGATTTTTTTTCACACTTTCTACCCTCTGTAAAGTAGTTTTAAACCTTTATGAGTTGACTTTATGAGTTTCTGTTAAACACAAAAAAAAAATGTATTTTGAAGAAAGCTGAAAATCTGCATCCATTGTATTCCATTGTAGGAAAAACAAATATATGGAAATCAAAGGTTATAAGGTTTTAGCTTTCTTCAAAATACTTTTTAAAATTATTTTTAATAGAAGAAAGAAACTCATAAAGGTTTAAATTAAGAAAAGGGTGATTGTTGACAGAATTGTTATTTTTGGGTGAATTATATATTTAAAAAAACAATTTCAGATTGTAAATAGTTATGGACATTTTGACTGAGAGGACAATAATCCTGCAGTCACCTTGATGTTAAACTGAAATCAAAAATCACCTCAAAAATGCTATCAAATGTCAGTTGACTACCTTGATGTCAAAATGACATCAAATTGATGTCTAGTATTGACATAAAAATAGCACGATTACAGGACAGTCATGTAGTTGATTTTCACCTGTTTTGTTGTGACACCTATGTTAGATGTCAATTTGATGTTGTTTTGACATCAAGGGAATTTACATGTATTGTAGGAATGAAAATACAGTTTAAATTCATTCATTCATTAATTTTCTTGTCGGCTTAGTCCCTTTATTATTAATCCGGGATCGCCACAGCAGAATCAACCGCCAACTTATCCAGCATATTTTTACGCAGCGGATGCCCCTCCAGCCGCAACCCATCTCTGGGAAACATCCATTCACACACATTCACACTCATACACTACAGACAATTTAGCCTACCAAATTCACCTATACCACATGTCTTTGGACTTGTGGGGGAAACCGAAGAACCCGGAGGAAACCCACGCAACCACGGGGAGAACATGCAAACTCCACACAGAAATGCCAACTGACCCAGCCGGGGCTCGAACCAGCGACCTTCTTGCTGTGAGGCGAACGTGCTAACCACTACGCCACTGTGGCGCCCAGTTTAAATTTATAATTTGTTATTAAAGCCTTCAGATGAATGAAAAAATTATTATATTATAATACTTTTCTTATAATCATACTCATTATATATAGGTCATCAATGTGTAGATATCAATTATATGTCAATTTTTTTGATGTAATGCTTGATATCAGTTTGAAGTCATTTTGACATTTATGTACCTGCAGGGTTATAGTAATAATGATGTAGCTGTAAGGAAATGTTCTTATATAAGATAGCAGAGTCCTCGCCACAGCTGTGATAAAGGCACGGAGAAAAGCAACCACCTTGGCATTAAACCGAAATCAAAAATCACCTCAGAAATGCTAACTGATGTCAGTTGACTGCCTTGATGTCAAAATGACATCAAATTTACGTCAAGTATTGAAAATAGCACGATTACAGGATAGTCCTGGTGTTGATTTTCACCTGTTTTGTTGTGACACCAATGTTAGATGTCAATTTGATGTTGTTCGGACAACAAGGGAATTTACATGTACTCTAGGGATAAAAATTACAGTTTAAATTTGTAATTTGTTATTGAAGCCTTCAGATAAATGAAAAACTTATATTATAATACTTTTCTTATAATAATACTCATTATATATAGGTCATCAATGTGTGGATATCAATTCAATGTCAATTTTTTTGATGTGATGCTTGATAAATGTTTTGGAGTCATTTTGACATCAATGTACCTGCAGGGTTATAGTAATAATGATGTAGGTGTAAGGAAATGTTCTAATATAAGATAGCAGAGTCCTCACACAGCTGTGATAAAGGCACAGAAAAAAAATATAATCGGAATCACTTTTAGAATTGTGTTTTCTTAATTAAAAACACTGACTATGCAAAAGTGCAGCTTATGCTTATAATAAATGAGATTGTTATCATGCATTGGTGTGGGTGTTAGCTATCTTTATAGTAATCATTCATGGTGTGAATGGATGTTAAATAACATTTTTCCATTATAAAGTGTCTTTTGTGTAATCGGAAGATTATATAGATGCTAAAGGTTCCAAGATAACCACAGATGTCAATGAAGAATGAACGTTAATGGGGTCCGAAACACTGCCCTTTAACACATTTTTCAATCCGTTTCAGAATTGCAAACAAAAAACGAATGAAGAAAACTCAGTAAGTATATATACAGTATCTGTCAGTTGGCATCTGAGAAACTGAATACGCTGTGTTGATACATGAGGAATCGTAAATAAAGATCAAATGTTTCAAAAGAATGTGAACACTGAGGAAGGTCATGTGTGCCTGACATATTTGTTGTGGATTTTAAATGCACTGAGCACTATAAAAGAAGCTTGCTAGTACCTTGTCATGTATTCTTTTTGTATAAATGCACAGTAAATGAATTTCAAGTATTGGGATTTTTGTGAATTAAAAAAATGGAAATATTTTCCATGCAGGTTTCGATTGACATTGGGTGAGTAAATGACACCAGAAATTTCATTTTAGGGTGAACTATCGCTTTAACTTCTGCTTATCCTCCAAAACTGAGATCAGCTGTTTTTAAGCCTTCTTGCACACCTGTTGGTAGCGAAACCCTGCGGATGGCAGCCGCACTGTATAATCCGAAACACCTGGATGGGTTTGTGCTGAAGTAAAACATGTGGGTTATCACAATCATCTGCCCCGCTGGCAAAGCAGGCACTGGTTTTAATGTGTCAGAGGGATCCCATATGGACCAGCAGCTCAGTAGTTTCAAACTGATCCTGAAGCAGTGTCATTCCAAGCCATCCGGCTCTCATTATCACTTGAGAAGTGATGTCACAGGAAACCAGGCTGTCTGACACTTTGACCTTTCCTCTATTGAAATCTACCGGGTCTCAAATGTCACTCATCATAACATGACAATTGAGAGCACCGTCCTCCAGCACTCGCGGTGTGAATGTCAGACACGCCGTCTTTTTCGGAATCTGTCGAGGGAAGAAAGGAGGATCAAAAAAAAAGAGAGCGAGAGAGAGGGATCAGGTACTTGGTTGTGGTTCAGACTACTTATTCCTCTTGATCCTTTTGAACAGACAGTTGTTCTCATGCCAGGCTTGTGTGTAGATAATTAGCATGTACAACACACCACTAGCTCTTTTAAAGCGACAGTTCACCCAAAAAATGAACATTTCTTTGTTCTGTTGAACACAAAAGAAGATATTTGGAAAAATGTGGAAAACCAATAGCCAAAATGGAAGTCAATAGATATGTTTCTATCTAAACATGCCAATTAGACTTTAATTAATTTAAATAATTAGACTGGAATATAGTAGGCTTGGGCGGTATCCAAATGTTGATATCATCAAACCTCCTCCCTATTTTACCTATTATACAGTATTACCATGAATAATAAATAATTAATGATGTAAGGCTCAGACAGCATCACCAAATGGTTGGCTTGTGCCTAAACCATTCATAAACTGAATGCCAAACACTAATACTGAAAACATAACAAAATAACATTCACAACAACATTAACAACTTTTATTAGCAACAAACAGCAGTTTATAAAAAATTGCAAATACAACAGTCAAACAGAATTAAATTAACAATCAGGTTTTCCAACGGACATTGTCCCTTTTATACCTTTTTGTTGCACAATTTGCAAATTGCCTCTCTCTTCTCCTTCAGTCGAAACAACCGAAATACTGCCAAGGTGCAGAAGTTGTGTTCTTTTTCAAGACCAGGTCACTTGGTGGCC
The DNA here is from genome assembly GCA_903798035.1 of Danio albolineatus. Lineage (NCBI taxonomy): Eukaryota > Metazoa > Chordata > Actinopteri > Cypriniformes > Danionidae > Danio > Danio albolineatus. The sequence continues at coordinate 4,601,421 of CAIGQQ010038251.1, forward strand.
GACTCGCCATCTTTCCCCACCTCTCTCTTTCTCCTCCACACTGTCTTGTGATGACAATCACACATACGCATTTTTAGCCATTAGATAAATTGTATTTAATATTCAATCCTTGTATCCTATATAAGTGCACTGTATTTATGATGGCATAACGGTATTGAAACTGATGCTGTTGCTATTTTTAGATACCGCAGAATACCATATTACCGTCTAAACCTAAAATATCATATAAAACATTTACAAATAAGGCACCATTTAAGAGACAGAGATTACACAACTGTAATTTCCTAATAAATTGGCGGCAAATATCAAAAATTTTAATTTGGCTAACACTTTAGAATAATGGTCTGTTAGTTAATGTATTTACTAACATTAAGTATGTATAATTTTGTAAAGCATTTATTAATCATAGTCCAACATTAAGTAATGCATTATTAAAATCCAAAGTTGTGCTTGTTAACATTAGTTAATGCACTGTAAGTTAACATGAAAGAATGTTATTTAACTTAAATAGCATTAATTAACATTAACGAAGATGAATAAACACTGTAATATGTGCATTACTCATAGTTTTGTTAATGTTAAGAAGTACTTTAACTAACATGAACCAATATTCTAAAGTGTTACTAAAATATATTGCAGTAGAAGAAGCCACTGTGAGCCTTTTTTCTTATATAATAATGGTGGTTTTTGAGTGAGACAGCATGTGTGACCACTTTTTGACAGATCTGGGAGGTAATAACACCAAACTACTTTGATGATGGACATTTCAGATATTTTACAATGTGGTCAGTCTGCTGTTTTGTCCATTAATGCCATCCCATCGCACCTATTTTTATCATCACATGATCTATTAAAAAAATCATATGAGCTTTTTAATGTGCACTCTGTAATTCATTTTATAGATGTATTTCCTAGTTCATGCACTTTTTTCTTATTGGATAAAAAGTTTAATCAGTTGTACTCATAAATTTCACGTCTTTAATGTCAAAATATTCACGTCTTGCGTTTTCATTAAGCATTTTTTAAAGCGATATTCCAAGAATGAGCTTTAAAATATGTGGATTGGAACATAGATAATGACTACCAGTTACTAACATTCTCCAAAACGATAACAACAAGCAACAACAAAAACAACAACAAAAAAAAAACAAAACATGAAGTTGAAGTACTTTATTGTTTTTTTGACCATCTACTCAGCTATCGAACTATCCCTTTAGTTGTACTTTGCTGTATTGTTACACAGTGTGAGAGCTTTGGGTATCGCCAACATGTTGGCATTCTTCTCCACGTACGTCTCCTGATCTCATTTATGTGCCGTATCAGTTTGTGAAAGCCCTCTGAGTTCTAATTTACAGCTCGATGGCATCGGGATCAGATGGCGCAGGCCTTTGCCAGCACTGCCTTAGGTGAGAGGTGGAGCCTGGCGCCGTTTGCTCAGCCTGATGCACAGAAACTGGATGATCCAGGACGCTCGCTGGCTCTCTGAGTCATGCGGTGTCATTTAAGTTCCAGCAAACCGATAAGATCAGCAGCACCGAGGCTTTGTGTTTAGTGTGCACCGGCTTATGTGTGTGCGTGTCTGTGATCCTACACTCATTCTGCTACTCCGATTTCCATACTAATCCCATAAAGAAGACTTAAACGCATTGTGTAGCTTAACTATTGTTGTCTGGATGAGGAAAAAAAGCAGCGTATCCACTGTGATTCCCCATGTGTTTTTAATGAAAGCGCTGCGTGGACTGTTATCTGCTCATAACGCTGGAGAATATGACCCAATCTTACGCTTGTCTCTCTTATTACCGCAAAGCACCTGGATCTGATGGCTGCTTGTTATCTTAGATCTGTGCAATACTCGTGAATAAAGCCACGTATATCTCGATGATGCGCTTTAAAAAGGTTGCCAATGAATTTCAGCTTTTCGTTTGGAGATGTAGGAATGAATGAGGGCAAATGAGGACGAAGGAAGTTCTGGGCTGTTGGGGAGGGGGTTAAAACGGGAGGGAGTTTTTCACCGGTGAAACCATTGGGTTTTACAAACGTTTAGATTTCCTCACTCAGGCACGTCGGTGGCGGTGCAGAGTCTGCGCTGTGTTATTTATTAGTGCTGTAGGTCTCGGTTGTTGGAGAAAATCGCCTTTGAGCTGCTTGTCCAACAGAACTGTAACTTGTAACACCTTCTCACCACACACACGTGACCATGGCTGCATATTTTGAACAGCTTTTCATGGAAAACCGCAATTGGTGGGAATGTATGAATCACTGAAAACAACCGTTTTGATCATCAGCAGTGTATGATCTGTACAGGGTTGACGCAGAGAAAGGTTTTTGCCTGCAAAGTGTAATAAGAATAATAATACATAATGTTTTATGAAAAATGATGAATATTAAAGGTTCTAAAGTTCTAAAATTTTGTAATTTATATTGTTTGTTGCTATAATAGAGTATCATGACAATAATAATAATAATAATATATGACATATTGAAATACTTAATACAACTGTAATTCATATGATTAAGTATAATGTTTAATTAAAGTATTTGTAATTGTATAATTGTTTTATAAGCAAATTTTAATAGTTTATTATATTATATTATATTATATTATATTATATTATATTATATTATATTATATTATATTATATTATATTATATTATTCATTTTCCTTAGGCTTAGTCCCTTTATACTTCAGGGGTCGCCACAGCAGAATGAACCGCCAACTTATCCAGCAAATGTTTTCACAGCGGATGCCCTTCCAACTGCAACCCATCACTGGGAAACACCCATTCACACTGAGACACACTCATACACTGCATGTTTTTGGACTGTGGGGGAAACTGGAGCACCCAGAGGAAACCCACGCGAACACGGGACAAACATGCCAACTCCACACAGAAATGTCAACTGACGTAGCCGGGCTCGAACCAGCGACCTTCTTGCTGTGAGGCGACTGTGCTAGTCACTGCACCACTGTATCGTCCCTGTATTATATTATGTTATGTTATATTATATTATATTATATTATATTATATTATATTATATTATATT